>VZTD01002843.1:1530418-1581975 GCA_013397725.1 Rhagologus leucostigma | reverse complement strand
TTTTTTTTTTTAACCATTCCGCCCACCCTTCGCCTCTCAGCGGAGCTCTGGGATGTCGGAGCAGGAGCGTTACAGAGCCTTGAATAAAACGCAGGGAAGGTGGCCCCGGTGCCAGGACCGTCCCCACCCAGGCCATCAGCTGTGTAAACAAGGGGATTTTTTTCACAGCATGAGTGCCAAGCATGAGGCTGTGTCGAACCTCGAGATCTTTAGAAATCCGGGTCTCTCTAATGAATAGGAGAGACTTTTGCTCCCAGGAGCACTACAAAAATTAATGGATATTATGACTGTAACTACTCGAATCAAATGCAAAGCCATGTGTCACGCAGCCCTTTTGCGATTTCCGCAGCTTATTACAAGCCTGTTTACATCTGCCCCTGCCTGATTTAAGCCCAGCAGGAATAAAACTAATACACAGTGAGCAGGGTGAATTAGGAGCAGAGATGCTCTTGGCAGGACTTATTCAAGCTCAGCCCTCTCCTGACACCGGGCAGGCGGGTCCTGCTGGCCCCTGCTGGGCCACAGCCCACAGGTACCGGGGTACCCAGACACATCCCAGCCTCTGGAACTGTTCCTTTGTGCCTGGTGTCACTGCTCCACGCAGGCAGGGGACATCCCACGGCACAGCGGATCCCTCCATCCACAGAGCCCTCCGGCTCGCCCGGTGCAGCGCAGGGTCAGGTCGGGGCATGGAGACCGGAGTGGAAAACGCCATCGGGAGAGATGCGCTGGAAGAGAAAACACGTTCACGCAGCATCTGCAGATGCAGCCGGTACCGCCGGGTGCGTTCATTAAGCCCAACAATGCCCGTGGATGGTGTTTGAAGAGCTGATGGAGCTGTCTGTGGCGTGAAAGGCAGAGGTGTGAATTTTCTCCCGTTCTGCGCCGGCGGCGTCAATCCGAGCCCGCTGAGCGAGCGGAACGCTGACACCGCCGCGTCCCAGCTGGCGACGAGGCCACCTAGAGACGGAGCCAGGAGCCAGCGCCGCATCAAGGGGGGTGTGCGGAGCAAAGAGCGGCTGGCGGGGCACGGAGCTGCGGGATTTGCCTTTCCAGCAGGGCGAGTCCTTCCTCTCCCCCTTCCCGCAGGGAACAAAGTCCCTGGCTGAGATTTTAAAGAGGTTGTATTAACAGGTCACCAAACTCCTCCGCCTGCCAGGGATGGGTTTGGTGGGTATCCTGTTGCAGGGGAGTATGGATTGGGAGTGGCACGTGGCTTCACCAGCTCGCCATCACAGCGGTGTTTTATGAATTACTCACAGGTGGTCGTAGCCCCTGTGCTGGTTTAATGTTTTATCGTGTTTCCATGGGTCAGATGCAGGACAAGATCCCAGAGAAATCCAAGTCCGGGGCTGAGTCTGTTAATGCCACCACTTCAGTTTGCTAAGGAGCCATCCCTGTGATTTGGATCTAATTCATACCAAATAATCGCTCCTGCCCAAATTAGCTTCCAAGGAAGGTGGCTGTAAATCCACTGGACCATATGAACCAGGAGCTGCTGCTGAGCAGCTGCTGGACAGGAGCAGATCCGAGCACTGAGTGGCAAAAGGGAAGTCTGGCAAAAAAAAGGAACCCGGGGATATCCAAACCTCACAGCGAAACCAGCTGCTGTGCTGGGCTGAACCCGGCCAACACCATCTGCCTACCACAGGGGCTCAAACCAAGGTCTGGGGCTGCCCAAAGCCTCCCATCTCCCCTCACCAGAGGAGCTCACCTGAACCTTCCCCTCTTCAGGCAGCACAGCTTTGCCCCTCAGCTTCCACCAGGGCATGGCTGCCCCTTGGGGCACCGGCCACGTGGGATCCAGCTGATCCTTCCAGGTCCCTTCTGCCACCACCCACTGTAACATGGAATTCTGTGGAATTCTGAGGAGCTAAACAGACCTTAGGTCAGAGCTGACCTCTCTCCTGGCAGCTCAAGTGACTCTTCTGCAGGACAGGGACTGGTGGCCCCGCTCAGCTGGGACCAGGGCTGGGTAAGCCAGGGCAACCCAGGCTTACCTTCCTGGACCTTGCAGTACCTTGCTGATCTACCAGGAGCAGAACAATTGATTTTTTTTTTTCTATTCTAATAAATGAGTGGGAAATTTCCACTCCCTGGATCAGGAGATGCTCTGAATATTTATGTTATTGTTCACCAATCGGAAAAAAAAAAAAAGAAAAAGTGCTATAAACGAACATATTTGGTGACCCAGTTTGAGTGGCTCATTACAATTAGATCAAGCTAATTGCCAGCCTTGTATTTCATTTGGCAACTTGTTAAGCTAATTGAACAAAATAAAACTAATGAACAATTATAATGAAGTTTATAATTAGACCATTGGAAAAAACTCAGCGTGAGAATATTTAAGGCATAATGAATGTGCAGGAGGTTTGGGAGGGGGGCAGTAAATTATGTCACTCTCTCCCACCAAAATCCTCCTTCCCAGGAGCTGATGTTCTTGGTCTATTACCTATTCCCAAACCGTGTCAAAGTGGCATTTTCTTTATTATTAATTACCTTAAAGCCTTTAGTGTCCATAGGTGGCATTTCCAGGGATCCTAAACCCAGGAATCAGCCTGTGAGTGAGGCAGCTCAGAGGGGCTGTTATGTGACATCCCCAACTCCACCTTCACGATACAAATCAGGGTCTCCATTAAGGACGGGTTTGTAATCCTGAGAGTGAAAAACAAGCATGTGGAGCAGGCAGAGGAGTTCACAAACCCCAGCCAGCTGATCTGTCCTGTCAACACAGAAACCTGGTACAGGAGCCAAGGGGGCTGAAGGGGGAAGAACAGAAAGAAAAATGCTCTCTGCCTGATCAGAGCCATTTTTAATAAAGAGTTATTTTTGTCTCATTCAATTCCTATATAGATCTGAATAAACCCATTCCAGCTGCCTTCCACCCCCTGCTGCTGAAGCACCAAAACTTAAATACCATGGTGAGGCGCAGAGTGACTTTTTGGAGTTTCAGTTTACAGGTCGAGCAGGTGCCCACCAAAACCTAATAGAATTGTCACATCAGACTCTGCATTGCGTAAAAACTTCTCTTCCTCCTGTTTGTACATGAAAGTAATTAGTTCATATAGAACTCAGCGGTAACTGAGGTTTTTCATCAGGGAGCGAAGGCAGAAACTCTTAAACAAGGGAGGAAATGTGTTCAACCTTTTCTCCTGGATGTCTGGAGGGTCCCAGCGGTTCTGGCGCTCTGAAAGCAAGTTCTGGTTTTCAGCAGGAGCCTGTGGTGCCAAGTGCCACGTGCACAGGGCAGGGATGAAGCACAGATGGTCCTGGAGGAGCAAAGGATGGGAGAGGAGGAGAATCAGCCCTGGAGATATTAAACAGCTCAGCACTGATCCCACTCTCTGCCTGTAACCACCGTAATCCCAGCGAGGGTAACCTTCTTCCCATTCACAGAGCTGCTTTACTTTCACAAAGATTAAGATAATACACTGACTCAGGAAAAAAAAATTATTTTTATGAGCTATCAAAACCTCTATTCCCCTTCCCTGTTTTAATTTGAGCTGCATTAGGAGAAAACCTCTGTTTTTGCAGTCACGTCTCAATATTTTTATGCCATTAGAACCAGCTGTCCTCTTAATGTAATTACAGGTTTCACCAGGGGAGCGATCATATCCTGGTAGCAGTGGGAGGTTGTAGCTGTCTGATGCTCTCCATGTTCCATCACCTTTCCATCAGCCTTGGTTTGGGGTTTTTTTGCAGGTGCCTGTTCACCTGCCAGGCTGGAGCTGCTGGCACAGCCACGCAGGGGCCGGGGCTGCCCTTCCTGCGCCGCTCAGGGCAGGGGCTGGTCCCACTTCAGCAGGGGCAGGAGGGAGCTTTGGCAAGGAGGATGCAGAGGCCGTGGCCAGCCCGTGCAGCCCCACCAGCAGGGCTCAATAATTCCTCTCCCCAGGCCCGCGCTGAGGACAGAGGGCAGGGGCTGCCAGGCTGAGCTCTCCCCCTGCTTCCTCCCTTGCTGTGCTAAAAGCTCCCACGCATGCAGGGGTTTCCATGGGTTTGTGCTGCTTTGGGCATTTCCTTCCTGATTTCCCTCCCCTCTTGCACGCACACACCCTCTCATTACCGAAAGGTTGAGGAAATGGGAACAAACCCTGAAGTGAAGCGTGAAATAGGCTCCATGATTCCAGATAGCCAGGGCCATTTAAAGCCTTGCTTGGCATTTGCATCGTAAGAACAAATCCCATAACAAGAATCTCCCCTCTGCTTTATACTCCTGCATTAATTCATGAAGTGTCATGTATCTAGCATATTTTATTATACATGAGAACCAGACAAATTAAAATTCTCAGCTGAGTATCACATTCGTACACTCAAGGCCACCTCCGCCGGCTCTGGGAGGGTTGAAGTCACACTGGTTTAAACTCAGCTCACCTTTCAAACCAAGTCAGTTAAACCAGCACGAATTCTCAAAGTTTTCTTCCAATTTCTTCACAATTTATTTCCATTTAGCTTTAACCTCTTTGCAGCTAATATAAGGTGAAGAGAAATACTCTCCTGATCCTTGTCAAAACACAGGCTGTAGATCAATAGACTGGGAATGCTAGAAACAATCCCTTTGTAAAACAAAAACAGAATATGGGGGTGCAACTGAGTGATCTTGAAATGTCCCTTCCAACCCAAACCATTCCCTGATTCTACAAATATCCCCACCAGCGGCACTGTTATCCTGCAGCAGCCAGAACTTAACTCCCTTTAAATCTACAGAAGAGGGAACAAAACTGGGAAAGGGTTTGGTTTTTTTTTTTTAGCAGATTCCTCATTAGTGATGTGAACCTCCTCACATAAGTGATGTATACTTCAATATGCTATTGTAAACTAATTAACAATCCTGGAGGTGATGGGTTTTTTCCAAGGGACATTATCCTTTCAGCTGGAATCTCAGGCTGAATGCTGATGAGCCTCTTGAACTTTGCAAAACCACTTGTCAAAAGACGAGAATTCGTTAAGGTCTTCTAATTAAGAAGTACAAGGTCCAATTAAGCTCTCACTAATGTGCTGCACAACCCAGTTAAACAACGGCGTGCCGAGGATTTTCCCACCCCCCACCAGAGCTGGTTCCTCACTTGAGTTCTTCTCCAGCTGGTGGCTTGGGAGAATTTCTCTGGCCATCAGAAGCCATGGTGAGGAATCGTGAGGACAGCTGGAGCCTGCTGCATTAATACTTTGGGACATCTCATTGTTCTGCAGCTGGAATTGTTCCGAGACACTCCTGGACTCCCTGACTGCGTTCCAGAGGCTGCTTCCCTCTCCTCTGTGTGACAGAGTCACTCCCACTTTGCACACAGAGCATGCAGAGCAAAATGCTCAGGCTGATGTTGATTATCTCATTATTTGAATCTAAAGAGGCCCCTAATTCCCAGCAAGGAAAATGTGTGTGCTGCCCTCAGCTCCGAGGCTGCCACGCTGGGTCACGGCCGTGGTTCACAGCAGCTCCCACCCTGGTTTTATTTCTGGGAGAACACAGGTTATGACACGCAGTTTCCTCTTTCTACAAAAGATGTAGAAGAAAATTAAGTTGCATCTTGTTGGTCTCTAAGACCTGGTTATAAACGAGCTAAAAACACCCCCCCTCTTGAAAGGAGAAAGATGAACCAAGCAATTTTGGGTTTATCCTCCCAGTTTTGTAGGACAAGATCCAGGCAGCAGCCTGGCACCTCAGGAAACCACTAACAAGCTGAGAGATTCCAGTGGAGAAATTGCTCAATGCAGAACTCGAGAGGTCACCTGCAGGAAGACCAAAGCCTTTATCTACTGAAACATCTCTGCTCAGGGGCTCTAAGGTGGGCCAGAGCATCCCCTACAGACTCCAGTTTCCCCCAACCCAAAAGCCTACAGTTCTGTCTCAGGAAGTCTCGGACCCTGGTACTCCTTCCTAACGCATTTTAAATCTAATTGTAACGCCCATTTTAAATCTAATTTTAATGCCCATTTACCTGTGTGACTGACTGCCCTGCTCATAAATGAAATGCTTTTAAATATGTATGCACTAAACTGAAAGACAATAATGGCCCCAGGGAAGTTGCATTCCATCAGGCAATTACCTGTGTTTTTAAAATCACTGAATAAGTGATTCACACAACCCAGTGCTCCCGCACATAACAATAAACAATTTTATCAGCTGTGCCCTGCTTGGGCTGCTGTGTACCAGCTCATTTTATTTCGTTGAGAACCACCACTAACCAGGGAAATTAATTGAAATCATAAGGCAGTGGGAGGGGGAAGTACCTGCTCTAACAGGAGCTGACAAAAGCACATTTCTAAGAGGGGAGTGATAAAACCACATCTCCCGAGGGCAAATGAGCTGATTCCATCACATAATTCAAGAGTCACTCTCAAATTTGCAGAGGACTGGGTAAGAAATGCACCTAGCCTGGAGTTCCTCTGCTCTAATTGCTTTGCTGTTGAACATTTAAGTCAGAGCTTAAAGCCGTTTCCAGAGCCAGCTCTATTTGCATGCCACACATCCCGCTGAAATCTGCACATGGAGCTTTCCAGGCAAAACACTGTGAACCTCAAGTTATAAATAAGCAACCAAAAAAAAAAAATAATGAAGAGGGCTATGCACTCAAGGTACAACAGTTACATCGTGGCAGCCCTAACGCAGCCCTCCAGTGCTTCTGGATAAAACCCGAGGCAGGTCAGCAATCCATGGGCTCGGGCCCATCCTGCCTCGGGAACACAGCAGAGCCGGGTGCTTGCAGGAGTTTCCGCTGCTACAACCACGGCCTGAGGAGATCAGGGCCAGGCCAGACCAAACGAGCTAAAAACACGGTGCCAGCAATCCGCAAGGAGCCCCTTGCATCCACGTTGGATTGGAGTCAGGCCGCAGCTGAGCCCTGGGGAGAGCACACCTGGGTGGGAAGCAGGCACAGTGATGCTCCCTGCTTTTCCCTTGGAAACCACAATGCCTGCAGCTCTCTGCCTTCGTGCCAGGGGGGTTCTGGCCCAGCCCCAGCTGGAGGGAGCACAGCCCCGCTCACGGCGCCGTGGGCAAGCAAAGGCAAATGCAAGATGGATGTTTGGAGGAGAGGACGTGGAAGGGGAGAAGCTGCGCTCAGGAAGGGTGGAGAGCGCTCCCAGCTCCGCCACAGCCACCTTTCACGTACCCACCTTCCTCTCCTCATCACTGCCAGGAGCTGTCAGCATCCAGCACTTCCAAAACCCAGACCCTCAAGCAGGTGAGGCACCAGCACAGTTTGCAGCACCCATCAGGGCTTTACGGCCATAAAAAGTGATTTTCATAGACTTCCTTCTGTATTGCTCTATTTTCGTTTGTAACTGATGTCTGGGAAAAGCTTTGCGACATCTGACAATTACAACAGATCAAGTTATATCCATTAATGAAACTTTCTCCAGTGTTTCCAGCACAATAAAGGATCAAAAAAGCAGCCTCTAGGCATTGTATATGTTCTTAATGTATCTGTGCTTCTAAACTATCTTTAATTAATGAAATAACCCAAAATGACTTATTAATAAGGATCTGTGGGCTTTGTAAACCTCAGACATTTTGCATGAATTAAAGAACAATATAATGAAGTTTTAATGAATATAAAGTCACAGTTAATATAAAATTTATATATAGCAAGCCAGAAGGGGAAGGAATTTAAAAGTACTTTTAATCATAGGTTATTGGCAGCTTGACAGCTCCTTTTTATACTTTTTTTTCTAATGGGTGCTTGGTATTTGTCTGGTCACACTGGCATGGCCTGACTTGGTACAATAGAGAAAGTACCAGCACAGAAAGTTTTGAACTCAGTTGGACTTGGATTAAACCCATTCAATCAGTAACAAACTAAGCTAAAAATTATTTCATGACACCCAGGTAAAAGGAAAATAAAGACAGTAACAGCTGAGAGATGTAATATATAATTATATATATAAAGAATTGATTCCTTTTAATTAACTCTTTATCAACGCTGAATGCATTCAACACAAATTGTAAGTACAATAATATTTCACCCACAAAATTCAAATAGTGCAGGAGACACTGAATGCCAGAGGGTTGGTACAACTACTGCAACTGGATTTTATGAAAAAACAAAACATTTTAGTGCTTCCATTTCACTGTTTTAGTAAGCTCAGTTTTTTAATTACAGTATTTTTCCCTTTATAAACTGGAGGGTTACAGACCTAGAAAAGGGGTCTCTCACTCTCACCATGACATTTAGTAAAAAAAGTTACAAAACCCATCAGCTTTTAATAAAGAAACACACTGGAACTCCTCGGCTAACCTTAGAGCCAGTAAAGGACTTCAACCAAGGAACATTTTGCTAAATGTCTTCCTCAACTGTAATTACGTAAATCCAGAGTAATGCCAGTAAATTCCATGGAAATAACCTGGAGTTAGCCCAGGAACACGGAGGAGGCAAATGCTCCCTTCACCTTCTGAGCCCCCAGAAGTCTCTCAGCCAACAGCTTAAAACAATGAGAAGGCTACAGCACAAAATGGAGCAGCAATTACCCTCAAAGGTACCATGAGATATTTCAAGACTGAAATTATTCCAAGTCAAGTCAAATGGGTTTAGTGCATTATGATTTGGCTTTATAAAAACATCTTAATGCACACTACACAGAGAACAGTGGCATGTTTCAGGGTCAAAGGGTTAAAATCACCATGTATTCCTCACAGGGGACAAACACACGGATTGAAAAAATGTTGCTAAAAATCCAGTTTAAAAAAAAAAGAAAGCAAACATTTTATGAAAGAAATATTTCTATCTGCAACTGCAACTATTAGTGCTCCCATTTGATGGGCTGCTGATGTAAATCTAACCAGAAAAGATGCACTCACAGATATAAAAATCAAAACAGGCAGGTTTCTCCTTCCAGGCTGGAAAAAAAACTCCAAAATATATGGCATATTTAACCAATAAAAGGGAGCTAAGCTTTACCCAAGCCTTTCATAATGCACTTCATGAAGTATTTTTTCCTTTTAAAAGAACCACTGGTATTAAATAGAGTTTTTTCTTTACATACAGTATTGGTATATACAAAACAAGTACAGAACACAGTCACAAAAAATAAAACCCCCAAAAAACAAGTGACTTTAATAGTCTTGAAGCTCAGGAATATTTTGGTACAGGTCCAAAGCCTCTGGGTTTGAGAAAGCTCCCCGCTGCTCAACTTCTTTCCCTGCAATTATTTGCTTCACAGCTACTTCCACTTTCTTCCCATTTACCGTATACTGAAAAACAAAACCAGCAAAGATAAAAATTACTTTTTTTTGTGTAGTAGCTTTATGCAAATATTCACGAAACCCCCCCACCAATTCCAGAACTCTATCAAAATTTAGCAGAATGCCTTCTCTTTTGTTACACTTGAAGCACTTTCTTCTGAAAACCACTTGAAGAGTAGGTAGAATTCAAAGAGTTTGTGTCAGTTTATTACTCCTACTGGCAATTCTGTGAGAACATGATCAAGCTCCAATATAAAACACCAAAGCCAGATCAGAATCATGGTATAAACACTAAATATATTTGGTTTTTATGTTCTGACACATCTAGTTTTCAAACTATTTTTAGTCTTTTAAGGGTAGGTTCAAAAAACAAAGCCCAACTGCACTGGGCTTTGGAAGAAGAAAACCATGATTTTCTTATCTGAAATGGACAGTTTTTCTAAAAGGGTGAAGTGAAACTGGGCTTAAACGGTCCTCTACAGTTAAGTGTTTCAAACCAAACCATAACAAATAAAAGAAACTGTAACCAACAGAGGCTTCACCTCCACTTACAAATCACACAAATTCTATTACGTTGTGTGACTCAAAGTAAGGACACTGCAGAAAAAGCCCTCTAATTCTTCTCTTGAGATCAGAGCAATAATTTCTGACACAGTAAGGAGGATCTACTCCAGTGTGAACAGGAACAGCCAAGGCCCATTTGGGTGATCTCTGCTTTTAGAGGCACCAAGGCTTTATGAGCCCCTTCCTCGTGCTGGTACCACCGAGACATTTTGGGGCTGGCAGCTTTGAGAAGCTGACACACAAATCCCTCCTCAGTGCTGTCTGCCTGCTCTGGGAATAGGAGTACCTGCTTTAGTGCTCAGTCTGCTGATGGAGGAACCCAGGCTGGTCCTGGCCTCCAAAGCCACTGAAACTCCTGAGCTCCAGGCACCACCATTTGTCACTGGAGAGACCATCCAGGGCCAGGTGAAAGAGTCCTCACCACACTCTTGCAATATCGTCTTGAAACAAAAATTAAACTTTTCCTTATTAGATCTGCTGAAGTCATGTGTAACCCTCCCCTCCCGAGCCCCCTGAATCAATCACTTCTATCTCTCCTCAGTGATCAGCAACCTCATTTTCACAAGTGCACAGAAACCAGAACAGCTCAGTGGCCTGCAAGGGAACTGCCTCCTTTAAAAAAAATCAGGCTGTTCAAAGTAAATTAGTTAAGTTTAATCAGTAAATCCTGTGGATGATGACCAGAACATTCATCTGGTCAGGACAGAACTAGACAAATCCACACTATTGTTTTTAATATCCTGTTAAAACCATGCTTTGCATTACTCAATCACCTCAGCACAGCTGTACTGTTTCTACCAGAAAAAAGTGCCAGGATCAGATTGTATTTTCAGATGAGGATTCAAACACATTTCTAAAAGTAGCAGAAAATAGGCAGTTTCCCTTCCAAGCAAAACTTTTAAAGAAAGATGGGTGACAGCTTTGATTACTTTACCACGGGCACATTTATCTGAAAGGTAATTAAAATTCACTCAATTCAGTCAATGTGTGAACTAATTAATGATCTAAGCAGGCTCTCCTGAGGGGCAGCCCATCCCTAACACCTCCCTGCTGTACATTCAGGTGATTCACACAGTTCACAAGTTCAACGCTCCACGCACAAGCTGAGTTAGAGCCCAGAAAATGGGAACTGCAGAGGATTCTACACTCATGCAAAGAAGACATTTTGAGCCAAGCACTATCTGCCAACAGCAGCCTGAAACAAAAAAACTCAACAGATCAGGACCAGGTTCCTCTGTGGACCACAGAGTAGCCTCGAACCCTACAGCACTTCCACACGGAAACCACACGGGCAGTAACGGGGTATCAGTATCAAATGGTGGCTCTGAGGTCTCAAGTCTTTTCTCTAGACACACTCAAGTCTATGTGCAAATGGACTTGGGAAAACCACACTCTGCACCCCCATTCTGCTGCTCAGTCACAGAGGAGGCTGTAACATCGGAGAGGGCTGTAAAACCAGACATTCCACCTGAAGAGTTCATACAAAGAGCTCTAGCAGAACACAGCTTCGAAAGACTGAGCATGCAGAACCTTTAGCTACACAGATTTCTCCTCCTGAATAAGCACAACAATTTCATTTTAATTACTGTTACAGTTAAGACAGTGATAGAGCTACATTTAAGTGGCTAAACAGGTGTAAAAGTGAAATGGTTTACAAAATGATTTTCTGAATTTGCTGAGTGCTCTCAGCTTTCCTAAGAACCCCACTCGTAACACGAAAACAAAAACAAAATATGCTTATGGATAGCCAGAAAGGCCAAAGTTGAATTACCTTTTTAATATTTTCTTTCAAGAGGCTTAAGTACATATTACTGAGAAAATGCAACCCATTTCAAAAACAAAAAAACACACTTAGCTGAAGAGGAGATGAAAAGATGTTGCTAGGCAACACAGACAAACTATTTATAAAGCTCGAACACACTTTTGAGATGCTAAAATTTCCACGTATGTGGGTTTGAAGAGCAGTGACAACTGCTCCTTAATTACTATTCAAGGTGACAAAGAAAACGGTAGGCAGCCTCTGTGCTGACATACCGGGATGCCTTTGGTTTCCAGGATGAGGCTGGGGACGTGCCTGGCGGAGAGCGCCGCGCGGATCGCGTCCTGGATGCGCTTCACCAGGCTGCGGCTGAAGGCGTGGCTGGAGGCCATCTTCAGGAACAGGATCACCCTCTCCTCGCCGTCCTTGTTGTACTGAGGGACGCAGAGGCTGTCGGACACCTCCTCAAAGGCTTCCACTGGAAACGGGAGTCCTCGTTAGCACGCGGGTTCGTGGGTTGTTCCGGACGCGCGGTTTTTGGGGTTGTACCAAAAAGAAAAAATCACCTCCCCTGCACGGGTAAAGGCAAACAGGCCCTGCCTGGGGTATCCTGCAATGAGCTTCACACCTCTGTCGGCTCTGAAATTTTAACTCTTCCGTGAAAATCCAGATTTAAGGACCATTTAGGTCCATAAGAAAAATTTGCTCCAACTTTTGGGACAGATAATGAAGTTTTACACTAAGCCATTTTCTCTGGTTTTCCTCCAGTGCTCCCCACTGCAGCAGAGACAGGAGGCTAAAAGTGCCTGGTGACACGAGAACAAGGAGGCAACAGGTCCTCGAGTCTCAGATTAGCATCTTTGCAGGGACAGTTTCCCCACCTGTCACAACACAGTCTTTGAAATACAAAGCACAAGCTCAAGAACTACTCCTAATTATCAGGAAAGGTACAATAAAAACAATGTCAAGGGCTTGCCTTTAGGGGAAAAAGAAAAGCCTGACAGGTTAGGGAAAAAAGAAAAAACCTGCTCCATAAAATGTTGCTTTTGTATATCCCAATGAGTCATCTCCCACCCTACAGATACTTCAGGAAAGCAACCACTTTTAAGTTTACAAAATCAAATTTTACTGATACTAATATACCCTGTACTGTCTCATTTGAAGAACAGCAAATTTGCTGTTTCTTAATCCTTCCAAACAGCTTTCTAATGCTTAAATTTCAGATTTAAGGTAACAATGCCATAGCTGGAAGAGGTGGAAAGTTGATTTCATACCTATGTTATAGATTTCAGAACTTCCAAATCTTACTCCATTTGGATTTAATGTACCATCACTGAAAAATCACAGACAAACAAAGAAACATTAAAGTGTGATTACAGCTTGATGAAGAGGAAAAATTGATGCAATTAACTGAGTGTCTCTAGTGAAAGCAAAACCACATTAGAAACAGAATTGTAAGAGAGTTTGAGTCAAAAAGGCATTTTACTCATTAGAATGAATCTGTACAGAGAACAGCAGCATTATTAATTCACTCAACTTTGTTTCAAACAGCAACTTTGAAATGCAAACACTAAACTCAGCCCCAGTGGTCATCCTGAATGTCTGATCACCGACACAACTTAATACCTGACCTTCTGTAATGAAGTTTTGCTGTAAAACAAGGTGATGGCAAAGCCAAGACCACAACACAAGTTCCCCAATTCAGCACCTTGAATGTGCTGCACTCTCAGTCCGGACTCCTGTGACCATCATGAACCACGGAACACAAAGCCCAGCCCAGTACTGTCTTGTGTTCATAAACACAGAAGTGGGGTAGAACCTCAAAATGAGCTCACTTCCCTCAAATCCAGCTGCTCTGATTAATTAAGGGTTGAAATCCACAATATGGGGTTTAATAAAATTAATATAAAGCTGACAAGGGTGACAGAATCGTGTCCATTTTACTCCTAGGTGAAGACTGCAAATTTTAACACCTGTTTACCCCAAACACTTCCACCAGAACACTGTACCTGCGACCCAGCATGACAATTCCTCCAGTCTTGGGATTAATTTTGCAGTAATCACCATGGGCCCAAACACCTGGTGGGGAATGGCAAAGGTTAAGCAGCTGATTTAGTCTTCATCCAGTCACAGCAGACATTGTGTAACTCAGCTGGCATTAACTGAGTGAAATACACAGAAATACAACAGACTCCCTTTGACAACTGCCCACAGCCAGGGTGACAGTACTGAGCTACCCAAACGATCCACACCACATTTACTGTCAAGAACCAGCACATCCAGCAGCAGCTCAGAAATTAGGATCAAACCCCAGGTTACCTTCTGATTTCTTGTTTGCATGACTACACAGCATGCCTTACAAAACCAGTGAACAGCTGCTCTGAACATCACATTTTGAATTACTGGAAGCATCTTCCTCAGAAGTAACAACATTCCCACCTTGATTCATTGTCTTTCTTGATCCATTTTTTTTATTATGCACAATTCTGTAAAGGAAGCTTCCTGGGCTTGTGTAATAGGTATCAACAATTCCCCTAGGGAGCTTCTGAGCTTACTGTTCTTGATTTGTGTTAATGCAAAACCAGGTTTGACTTTTCGTTATTATTTAAGATTGATGCTGCCACAGCAGCCTGCCAAAAGCAGAAGTACAACCCAATTCTACTCAAGTTTTTCTGAGGAAAAACACCAAACCTCAATTTTTCGCACATAAGACCATTTTCTAACTTAATTGTTACAGTCTCAAGCCCATTTACAAGGAAAGACAGAAAAGGGATCCAGAGAGAACCTGATTTCAGTCTTAAAACTGTCACACAGGTTATTTTTTTCTCTATTTACTGCTGTCAGGCTTACATGCAGACTGCAACTGTCATATTCCTCAGTTTTCCTGTATGATTATCTCCTGCTGCACAGCCTGCCTTTTCTTGTGAGTCCACTCTGTATTGTTGCTATTTATTAAAAAAAAAAGTTTCCACATCCAAAAAACAGCAGCTGGAGATCCTGCTCCTAAAAAATCCCTGCCCCAGAGGCACCAGGGGTTTTGGCACTGCTGTGCCACGTAAGGAAAAGCCCTGGATGAGCAGAGTCCTCTACAAATCCCAAGAAAAGCCTCTGGCCCACAGGTGCCTGTTCCTTTATCCTGCAGAAGGCTAAGAACGCAGAATATGCATGTCTGAGGCAGCATATATTTAATATGTATTTAATCCTCATGCTAATGAGGTAGCAGGTCAGCACTCACCCCTTGGGATCCACTCCTGCAGCCAGGCAGGAGGTGCAGCAGCACTTGTTAATAGCTGATGGCCACCTGACCTATCCAGCACTTCCATTTCACACCCCTGCAAGCACTGAGCCTGCACTGCAGACTCTGACAGCCAGATCTGCCTACTGAGAGCAGCAGCAAAACGGGATTAGAGCTTTGCAGAGATCCTCACTGGTTTTATTTGGATCTCTATCCAGAACAAAGCACAAGAAAACAGAGTGGGATATTATGAAACACCACTGTGGAGTTCTCACCCTGGAAACAGGGACTCAAAGCTGCACCTGTGGCTGCCATCGGGCAGCAGCAAATAAACCTGTACCCTCCCTTCCAGACTGCATCATTCAAAGGCCTTCATTACATACCTGGGAATTTTGAAAAATAAGCCTTTCTGTATTTGCTTCCATTCTCATCGTTCCAGAAGTGTGTGGGCTGACAGGGAATAGGCTTGGTGCAAACCAGCTCTCCACTTTCACCCCAAACTGGTTTTCCTGTTGACAAAAAACCCCCATATTTTCCACATTTCCTTTCTGTAAATAACAGTAACAAAGCAAAGAGCATCTACACTAATTACTTGTTGCTGAAGTTAAGATCCTCTAGCTACTGGATTTTCTAAGTGTGCACAGTATTTCAGATCATAGTTACCTTCATCATTCCATGCTTCTACAGCCATTCCAAGATTCCTGGCCTGAATTTCTCCTTTGTAAACTGGAACTGTAACATTGTGACCCATGAAACATGAAATTATATCTGTTCCACCTACAATAAAAGAAATCCATTTAGAATACACAGCATTTTTTGGAAAAAGCAAACATGAAAACTACATAGGAACTCTGGAACAGTCAACTGCCAAACCTTTGCCAAAGGCTTCTGATCCACACTAAGCAGCACAGAACAAACAGCATTATCTAGGATGCTGTGACTTTTATTAAAAGGTTTTCTTCCTTACTTTATGCATCTTGTTGTACGTGTGTGCCTTTCACACAGAACTATCCCTTAAGGCGTAACTTTTCTCCTTTCAACAGTCTCTTTAATCTCATTTAAGGAAATTTCCATTTATAGGAGAGAGAAAATAAACAGGCCCTACTTTACAGACTTCAGATATTTACAGAATTACTTAGAAATGTTCTCTTGTTTGTTTTCATTAGTTTAAAGTAACCAGTCAAGCTATTCCATTCAACATTTATTTAGCTTCCATACTTTATCAGCATGGGAGGAAGGGAGCCAGGCCTTCAGGATGAACAGTTATCTTAAGAAAAATAGATACTGTCAAAGTGCTTACTTAACTGGAATATTTATAGTCTTTCTAGTACTTCATGGAAGAGAATTAAGACACAAATCAATCATGTTAGCTTTTCTCAAAAATAGGCTTCTGCATTTGAGTCTATTAATGTCTGTAGTAGCAAGTTCTAGATTCAGCACTACTCTTACTGAGCCCAGAGTCTGAGAACTTCAGTAGCAGAATAGTTATATTTTAAAAATCAAACTGAGTTAAAAAGCCCTTTGAAAAAGTCAGTCCTTGTTACAAAGCAAAATGAGGAGTGCTGTGGTGGACCTTACACGACCAGAAGTTGCCTCAGCTAGCACTGCTCACAACAAACTGCACAGCATGGGGGCTTGATACTTCTCTAATTATATAATCCACAAAAAAATCTGTCTGCAGTGCCAATTACTTGGCACAAAAGAACTGAAATGGGAACTCTCCAAGAGGTATTTTCTGCTAAAGTCAGCTATTTGCAGAACAGTATGTTCTGTAGGTTAATAGACTCTTTGCTTGATCTCACCCTGCCACCCCTAAGGACAGCCAGTCAAAATAAATGATCATAATCAAAATCCAAAACATCCACCAAAACCACTTTGGGGTGACTGAGTTTCATTATGGCACAGTGAATTATGCAGAAAAACCTCCGCACTAAAAAGACAGCTCATTCCAGTTTCACTATAACCAATCCCAAATGATCCAAAGGCTTCCCAAACACACAGCACAAACAAGCAGGAAGGAACTGCATGGGCAATCAGAGAATTACTGGGATGCTGCAGCATAAAAGCCTCACCTGAAATGGATCCCAGGAGGACACTGCTTTTTATGTGTTTGTAGACATACTCATAGCTTTGAGATTTGAGAGGTGATCCTGTAGACAGGATAGTGTGGAGTGTTTGGAGATTGTGTGTTTCACCTTAAAAAGGAGAAAATCAACACAGGTTAGGGCAGAATTTTTACAAGTGTTTGGAACTATTTGTCACTACAATCCAGAATAATTACATAAAGGACTGTGACAAGATAGGGAGCCAGAACCAGGAGAGGAAAGGTAGGAGGGAGGACAGAAGGGATTCACCAGCTTTCTGAAGCTTACATGGTTTTAAATTTTTCTCTTCTAGCACAGCCAGCCACTTCGCACCCGTTCCAAGGACGGTGATCCTAGAGGGAAAAAAAAAGTTTACATGTTTTGCACATTTAAATATGCTAAGATTCTAAAGACCTGCAATTCCCACTGCAGTAAGCAGAGGCTGTTACACACTCTGTAGGTGCATTAGACAAACAATGCAGCCTCTTAAAGCTTTCTAAGTGCAAGGCACATCCTTTTGAACTATCAAAATCAGTCAGATCACACGTCATCTCTGCAGCTCTGAAACTTTTAACTCTATCTTTAAATATTAAGCAGAGCTTTCCCATCTCACAAAGACATTCACTTACATTTACAGGAATTTGTAACTGCTCCAAAGACATCACAAAGTGTTATAATGTTTACTTGATTAACGAGCCATAATTTTCCAAGAGTGCCTTGGTACACTCTTACACAGAAAAGCTTTGCCACTTCAGGGCTCAGTCTGACAAAAAATTACTTTACTCTGGGACAGCAACCAGTGATTTTCTGGAGATACCTGTTCAGTTTCCACTGATGAAAGCCTGAGCTGCCTGTGCCTAAATGAACAGGAAATTTGGCCCAACACTTCAATCCTGCCCTTGCAAGGTGTATTTAGAGCTCTTGAATACAATAGAATTAAAACTTGAAACAAAGGCTGTGTTTCTTCCATCTGTCAATGGAAATGCCAGTTTAATGCTCCTGCTGACAGTCAGGAAATCCTCTTACCTGCCTTCTGCTGATTAATTTTACATTATAGCAATAAACTCACTCAAGAAAATGCACAGAGACAGATGAGGATAAGGGACACAGCCTGAGTGCAGAGCATGGGCAAAATCAACACCAGCAGAGCTTAAAGTGAGATCCTGCCAGGTTGGCTTTTACTCCAAAGGCAGGATGGAAGGTAGGACACCGTTCCAGGCAAAGAGGGGGATATTCCAGCACTCCCAAAAGGGGATGTCTTCCTTCGCCATTCTGGTGGAAGACTCCCCTCTCAGGCAGGAGCAGGCTCCTTGCACAAACATCAGTGCATAAAGCAATTTATCAGGCACATGGGAAGGGCACCAGAGAGGCACAGAACGGTTTGGATTGGAAGGAACCTTAAAAATCATCTAGTTCCAACCCCTGCCACGAGCAGGGAACCTTCCACCACGAAGAGCCCACTGCTGTTCAGCTACCCTGTACCCCAATCATGTGAACTATTTTTACTCTTGTGTAACATCTCACTTTCCTTCCATGCCTCAAATCAGTGCTTATTTTACATTAGAATACAAAATGCTTCTCTATTTTAAGCTCTTTGACACTTCCTCTACAGCACATGTAAGAGCCAAATCTCCAGTTATTTCCTTCCAAATGCTACATAACTGCATTTAGTCACCATCCCCCCATCCCCTTGCACAGATCATTAATGGATGTCCACTTGAGTCATTCTTGCCACACAGGATGAGATATCCTGATGATGCCCTGTGAATATGCTCTCTGAAGGCAAGTGTGGTGTATCTTCGGAGAATAAGGTAGTCTTCACATGTTGAAGCCTTTTTTTTTTTAAACATATTTAACATATGAGTGAGCTGGGAACAGACTGCATGATGAAGTAGCACCCAGATGGCCACCGCTTTTAGCGCCAGATTACAAAAGTGAGACATGCAGACACATTTATCTTCACTTGCTTTTGGCATGTGGAAACAATGCTTAAAAATAAGCTGGGTTTTTTATCAATTCTCATTTTTTTGCTTGTTGTTCTACCGGGGTTTCTTTGTGGGGTGAAGCATGGCTGAAGTCTGTGGGTTTCTTTAGTGGTTTTTTTTTTTTTTACTGGAAGCATTTTGACTTGGCATTAAGCTTCAGTTATAATAGCCAGAGACAAAATGTCAGTCTTTAAATATTACATGTCACAAAAGACAAGTGAAGTTTAAATTATTAATTATGCAGAGTCAGAAAGTGAATCTTTTGCCATCCACTTTCCACCACAAACAATTTTAATTATCAATTAAAAATGACACTCACTTTACTGGTAATAAAATTCAAATCTATTCCTTACATCCAGATGGCAAAACAGGAAAGTTACAAAAAAAATCCAAAAAAATCAAAGTTCAACAAAGTGTACATAAAGAGATGTAATCACAGGGTTTTACAGCTGTTTATCTGCTACCTGCCATTTCTCTAGGCTTCAAGAAAGGGTGCTGTGAGCATTTTCAGGCACCAAAAAAATGGTATAAAACAATTACTGAACAGCTTATCAGCATGAATTAGGCATTATAGATTAAAAAGCAAAATATGAAAATATAAGCGACCCTGCTGAGCCTTTCCAGTCAATTTATGTCTTTTAAGTCAAAGTTCTATATTAAAATCTTAGGTTGAGCTGCTTGAAAAAAGAATTCTTATTTACTAAGTTCTGAGTGTGCTGAGAAATTGCTCTTCAGAGTGCTCCCAATTACTGCCTTTTGAAAAGGCTGCTCTTGAAAACTATTGAACCAAAAGTCTTTGTTTGCCTGGAATTCTAATACCTGACTCAAATTTGAAACAGTCAGCTCTTTGTCTCTCCCGCTCTCTCAAAAAAATGTTTTAGTACCAATTTTTAAGCAGTTCCACTCAAGGCTGAGCCAAAAGATAAACTGTGTCATGCTGTGTGTGAGCTCCTGACCAAGAGAACACCACCTTTAGTGAGGCTGCTTGGGTCACTGTGACAGGAGCCAATGCCATCACTCTTTATTTAACCCTGGATACCTACCCTAGTCTGTCAGTCAGGTCCCAGAGCACATTTGGTGAAGGAATTAGAGGAGATCCATCGTACAGGACCACTGAAGCTCCTGTAGCAAGTGCAGTCACCAGCCAATTCCACATCATCCAGCCAATCTGGAGGAGAGAAGAAACCCCCATGAGTTTGTCAGCTCGCTGCCTGCAGTCCTGGCAGCTCCAGCACAGCACCAGCAGGGCTGTCTGCTGCCACAGGGGCTACAGCCAACTCTAAAAGGATGGACTGGTGCAGATCTTGGCAGAAGCTGGACCAAAGCACGATCCCTGCCCTCATGCAAGAGGTGCCACCTTCCCCTCCACTTCCCTTGCCTGAAGTTTTCCTGCTGTTAAACCCACAGCACTGATTTTGTCTGATCGTATTATGCAAGCCTCAGCAAGTAAGGCTGAAGCTCTGCTCATCCTCTCACCTGCCCCAAGACTGCATCAGCTGCATGCTCCTGATGGATGTTCATCTAACTGATCCTTACAAACACCTAATGAGATGGGGATTCCATGCCTCCCTGCACACAGAGCTTTAAAGCACGAGCCAGGAGACAGGACAACTTTGAGACAAGGCAATTACCATGATCCCTCCATGGAGATATTCCAGACTGACTAGTCATGTTAAAGTTCAGAAAGGAACTCATGAGGAAAGACATCAGCCTTCTCAAACTGCTACAGTCACAGAAGTCTTAGGAATCTTTTTTCTTTATCACAGCATTGGAAAAAACACCCCCTACCACGTAACTCCACACAGGTGAGGTTTACCCCCTTTCCTTTATCAAGCTTAGAGCTGGGCAGCTTCTTTCCTCACAACCAAAACAGAGACATGACAGAAATTCTCATCTTCAGTATGACCTAGCCCCGCAGGAAGGTAGAATCTGATTTGTAGATGATATTGATGAGGCAGCTTGATCAATAAACCTAAGAGACTAAAAATCAATCCATTTTCCTCACCAGCTAAGTCAGAAACATTTAACACGGGTTTGACCTTCCATCAGAAAGGTCCCTGTTGCATTTTATTAATTCACCTGATTTTTTTTACCTCAGATAGGACAATCCCTTGCAGTGAAAAAAATTTAACACACAATGAAATGTACTTGTGGATTTGTATGAGAAGCTGTCCCATCTTTATAGGAAAAAGATATTAGAGTGTTTTTAAAAATGCCTTAAGCCCCACTTGCCGTTGTGTAGTACATAATCACATCACTGCTGGTCATGTTGCCATGAAGGATGTGTTCCTTCAGGTGCTGTATTAGGGTGCCCTGGAAAAAAGAGGGAAAGGAAAACACAAAATCACAAAAACGAAAAGCAGAACTCTGACAGCACATTAAGACTTTAAAAATACTAACATAGTCAATACCATGCAGCACGTACTCCAGGATTAAAGCAAGTATCTCCTTTAACCACAACTGAAGTAAATCCCAGGGCCTATCTACAGCAGCAGCAATTGCATTCTCCATTTTCTCACATAACTTTTCAGCCTCTCTCATTAGACCTCAGCAATTCCCACTGCACATCACTTTTAATCCATGGAACAAACAACTTCCCTCCCTTCCAACTCCACGCAGCCATCACAGTTGCAGAGTACTCCACGCAGACCCTCATTTTAACAGCAGGCTTTCACCAGTCAGATTTTCCAAGAGAAGCCCTTTGGCAGTTTCATTTTCAGTGTATTTGGGCAATGGGAGGAGTGAAGGACTGAGAGCTGCTGTAAACTGCAGCAGCTGCTAAACATTAGCACCATGTATCCGAATTATCTATTAGCATCTAGGAGACAAAAGACCTGACAATACAGATCTCTTGTAAACACTGGAGTGACTAGAAATGTGAAATGTCTCACTGCTCAGAGCATCAATATTAATAATGCCCTTAAATGTATTACTTCCTTTTGTTGGAAATGCTGCTAAACCACCTTCCCGATCATCATTAAAGCCTAACTTGCTGGGATAAATAAATTTACAGACTACTTCATTAAGTCACTTCACTGCAGTGACAAATTAATGTAGCCGATGTTAAAATAAAAAATGGCTTTTGCGTTTATGCAAGGAGTCATAGTGAAACTATTAAGAGCCTCATAAGCATGAAACAAGATTTACACTGAAAGAAAACAGATTACAGATAAACATTCGAAATGAAAAAGGAGAGTCATAAAACTGGCACACGCTTCAGGAGAAAAAGCAGAAAACATTAAATAAAAATAAAGGAGTAAATCTTATTTTCACTTCACCACTCAAAGGAACCAGGTCTGAATTCACCTACTGCTGTTTGACCACCTTCAGCTGTCACAACGCTGCCATCTAGCTACAGCTACCATCTTCTACAGCTGAAAATCACCCCAAAAAAATCAGGATTTACAAACACTGCATCGAACTGAATTGGTAAGGTTGCCAAAAGAATTGCAGGTGTTAACATAATTACTGCATTTATAAAGGAAAGCACATTGTCTCTGCAGGAGGTTCGGAAAGAGCCACACAAAACAGCAAAATTAAAAGTCATATTCAATTAAAATAAATATTGGTTTTCTTTTTCATTCGTTTAGTTTTTGCTACTTCACAGTTTTGGAACCAAAAGGGGATTTTTAACAATGACTTTAGGTACAGGCTACGAACAATTTCCCTCCAAAACCTGGTACATCTCAGGCTGGAAACAAAGGGACCCTGCGAGAAGGCAGAGCTGTTCTAAAGAACTCCCAGCCCAAAATGCTCTCTCGAGTTAATTTATAGGACTTGTTTATTCATAGGACTTTTACAACCCTCCAAATAAACCCCAAGCGTTTATCATTTCACATCAGATCTGGGAGCTGATCAAACTCCCTGGTCTGCTTGTCCTCCTCAGGACCAACGCACGGCTGATGAAGTGCTGAGCATCTGGAGTGCCAAAAACCAGCAGGCACAGCCACTCCTGAGCCCCAGCACAGCCCAGCAGGAACCAGTGCTAAGCACTTACACAGCTGAGAGAGCCATGAGCAGCTACTCAGGGCTGGCCTCAAAGCAGCAGTGTTCTCCATCAGTGTTCAGGGAGAGTCTGAGCATGCAACACCCTCAGTGATTTGCCTGCAGCTACAGGAGGAAGCTGCAGCAGTGCAGAGGTTTAAGCCCAAGCCTTGCAAGTCCTTGAGATGGACAGACACGAACTGAAGAGGATTTTACCCCAAAATTCTCTCCTTAGATAGCTGGGAACATGGAATAACTGGAAAGGGGCCTGGTATGAACGAGGCAAGAAGAACCAGTGTTTTTAGGACTAAAGAATAACAATTACTAACATCTTTCTGTAGCACATCCAACTGGCCAAAACCATACAGCTTTGCTTCCAGGACCAAAAAAAAGCCTACTCCTCTGAGCTACCATTTTTTAAATCATCTCCCATGACCTGGCCTCATTTTCTTTATTTATTTCACTGTGTAACAAGAAAACAGACCAGAAACATACTGCACAATTAGATAAACTCAGTTGTGAATTTAAAGTAAGCTGCCTCTATTGGCATCTAAAAATCAGTACAGTAACAAAACAGCACTGAAGCACACTATAAATAAGCAATAATTGAAATATCTTCACCAAAATGTCATCTCTTCTTGCTGTTTTCACTACCAAAAACACACTTGGTTTTATCTAAGGCTGGAAAATAAAACGAAGACAGTAGGCTAATTTTGCTTTTTTTTCTTAAATCAGATCAATGCGAATCATCCTATTAATTCCAGTGGAAACAAGATTAAGCCAAGAACAAACAGACAAACCCAATGAAGTGTGTAAAAGACATCTAAGAATTTATTTGCATGGACTTTGTGTAGGCCCTGTTCAAACTGACATACAATGCATGCAAACACTGAGGTCTCTAATGCAGCAATTTGCTTGCAGGCCAGAGGTGTTAGCACCAGAAAAAATCATCCTGCACCACTACAGAGCTGCTCAGAGAGAACAGAATCATCACAAACAGATCTTATTCATCCATCCATCCATCACCTGCTCTCCTCCCCAGCAAGGATGAGTAGTCTGGACCTAAACTTTAAGGTAGCTCTGTGCATGATTCAGCTGGAGAGCAGAGTCATGATTCGGGGCAAGCTAACGCAGGTAACATGGGAAAAGAAAGAACTTTTGCAAGAGAGAAGTCCTATTGTCTGTTCTACAGCTATTTTTCATCTCTACTGTTTATCACCCATCACTGAACAAAATACCTACCCTGTTTTTGCTAATCCACCTCTGCAAGTACTTAACCAGTCTAAAGCCAGCACAGCTTCAAAACAGCTGTCAAACTTCAAAATCCACCTCCTTTCTTCTTCACAAACATTGGATTTGTGTCCCAAAGGGACCATTTTGTACATCACATGCTGCCTGGTGTGATCTCCTACTGATAATATATAAAGCAGAGTGTTTACAGGCAGCAGGGGATTTGTCTGTGGGCAAATCCCCCAGTCCTTGCCATCAAAGAGAGGCAAGAACACACACACTGCAGGCACAGCATCAAAGGATCCTGCCCTCAGGCCACCCAGCCCTGCAGCATGCTCATCCTGACTTGCAGAGCAAACAGCAGAGATGATGCACTCTGGCTGAAAGTTGTGCAGTTCTATTCATACACATTGGTACAAACGCTCCAGACAACACATCCTGCCTGCCTTAAACGGAAGAAAAACCTGCCTTCTATTAAGGGTTATAGCAGAATTAAAGTTTCAACACTGCTGCAGTCACTTCCTCTACTTTAAGAGCTTTACAACATCAACAGCAAGTGGAAAGCATGAGAGCAAGGGGCATTCAGGCACCAGTATCAGATATTACCTTTAGCCACAACAAGACACTGCCTAAAGCAAAGCTTCCATACCAAGCAAAACCTACACTCAAGGAGATGCCAACCTTCTGGCCTCCCTCCTTAAAAATAAGGATTGATGAGGATGACATACTCTGAACCGATAAACATGAAGCAAAGTTCAAGGTAAAAAAATTATCTAGCTAATAAAAACTGCGAAAACTGCCTATGGGCCTCAAGCTAACAGTGTCCAAAAATCCGTTGCAAACACCCAATTCTTTGACTTTTCTTCTTCAAGTATCAGTCAGGCCACTTCTACTGGTGCTTTTGTGAATGACACTTGCTCCCAGGAAACACCAGGAATCTGAAAGGTCTCCACACTGACCTCTAAACCAATGTATTTTATATCCTTATCAATCCACACTTGCTTTCAAATAGCCACTAACAAATAAAAAGGTTCACTGCAAGTTGCTGAAAAACTGTCAGCAATTAATTCTTCCTTAAAATACATCACGGTGTGATACTGTTAAAGGAAAAATGTAACCCAAGCAGTTAAGCACAGACAGTGCAGCTCCAGGAGGGAGGACGTACCCCTGCTGAGTGAACCATGCACTTCGGTGCCCCTGTGGTGCCTGAGGAATACATGATAAAGAGAGGATGACTGAAAGGTAGCTGCTCAAACTCCAGCTGGGGAGCCTGGTCTCCCTTCCCAGTGGCAAGGAAGTCTTCTAAAAAGACACTGCATAAGAAGGGGAGAAAAAAAAAAAAGAACATTTCCAAACTTTCTGAAAGCATTACCCCAGCCCATGTGTAAGATCACCTCCGTACCCAGCAGTGCTCCCATTACCTGTTTGGAATCTTAGAAATATCTATGGTTTCTCTTGAAGATACATATGGAATCACCACCACTTTTTTCAGGTCTGGAAGCCCTGGAAGAAGGAAGAAAAGATTTATTTCCTACCTTCAGTTACATAACCAAAGGCCTTTTCTGCCTGATTGAATCATACAGTGTAATGCACTAAGTAACAGAAATAATTCTGATGCACTGAGTATTGAAACCCCAGAGGACTAAATTGTTACCCAAGAAGTAATTTCCTCAATGCTGCCAGCCTTTTATGTGTAAATCTGCAAGCTTTAGTGCTGTAATGCCTCCCCATTTGCCTTCAGCAGCACTTTGCTTGAGCTTAAAAACACCATTGTCAGCCCCTGTTCCTACTGTTGGCTAATTTCTGATGATCTATTAAAGTTAAGCAAGCAGAAGACTGGTAAAATTACAGCAAAGACCATTCAGCTTTTACCCAAATCTGTTCTGAAAATCTCAGTGGCCACAGAGACACTGCAAAGAAGGAAGGACAGCAACAAGCAGTGGCAGCACAGGCTCTGAGTGCTCACAGAGCTACAGACCAGGTGGGATGCAGTGAAATACCTTTTACCACCCTCAGCAGCTTTTCCAAGTGCTTGTGTTCTTTGCCATTGTATATAACAGCTTCAACAGAGAAGATGAGCTTAGGCTGAATTTGGGAAAACCTGTCCAGTACACCCTAGGGACAAAGAGAAAAACGTGTTAAAAACATGAAATTCACTGCTGCAGTAGGAAACTTCAGTGGGTGCTAAATGCAAATTTCAATTCTAGCAAGGAGTAAGGACAGGAATTAACAGGAGAGTTGTTAAAAGACTGCCTGCTTGTCTTTCAGTCACACAAGATCTCTGAAGCACAACAGGTTTGTAACAATCTATTTCATGACCCCCAAACAGATCAACCAGTGATAAAACCCCCACGCATCACAGAACATCCTTTACAGAAGGGCCAAGCTCACAAAGTCCTCTAAACAGCTAAAGAATCACCTTGCAAGTCAGATTAGACTCATGTGAAGAGGACAAGCAGCTGTGATGTGAGCAGGAGTTGGGCACTCGATCTCCATGGCGGTGCACAGGACTCGTGGCTGCAGCTGCAGGAAGGGGCTCCACGTGCCCCAAGGCTGCTGGGGGGTCTGCACTGGGGGAACAGACACCACTCTTGGGGGAGATGCATTTTATGTGGTGAGGTGGAACACACAGGAACTGGCAGCTTTGTTCTGCCACCGTGAACAAAGGAAACCTCATCGCTATTTTTTAGCAAAATAAATTGATATTGGACGCCCACAGGCTACCAACAAAAGATACCACAGCTCCTTTAGAATCTCTGCAGCACAACACACTGAAATGCTAAGTTTTCAGGTGTCTCCTCCAGCTTACACTGTGTTCAGGAATTTACCACAGCTATCATCCTATTTGAGATTAAAACCCTTCCAGCATTTACTTTTTTCCATGTACACTGCATGCAGCAGCCTACCAGAAATGGATCTTTTTGTATTCAACAGCAAGAAGCAAATCCTTTCAATAAAAGCTCTCAGCACACTGGTGTTCAAACCTCTCTAGCTCCATTACTTGAAGCATTAAGAACTACAAGATTACACAATACTGTAAAATCGTCAGCTAACTGTTCAAGAACAATCTCCTAAATCATGTTGCAGAAACCAGACTTGAGTCATCTGCTTATTCTTCCCAGCATTCTTTATTCTTCTGTTTTCTATTTTGCCCTCTACTTTGGAGCCAAAATGAGAAACAAATTATTACCAAATCAGAAGATGAAAGCAAAAACATCACAATCAACTCATCTCTGTTAAACTCCTTTCCAAGCTGGGCTGCCCAGCATCGCAAAAAAATCTGCTGCAAAAGGACAGGAGTCGTGTCCTGACAATTTCCCCACGCTGTCTCCTCAGGAAAGCTCACGGAACACCACAGGTAAGGTACAGGGATATGGCTAAATATAAATGTATGTGCTGAGAATGTCCCTTAACAAGCTTTCCCTCCTATTAAAGATGTACTTCCTTTTCCTTGTTCACATTATAAGAAAACACAATGACAACGCATTGACATTCAAATTTATCAATTACTTTAAAACACAAAATCACCAGAATCTGTTCCAGTGACAGAAGAGGTTTTCAAGAAGCCCCCAGTGTGTTACCTAACAAACTCAGAAATGGAGATTTAATTAATACATTACAGATACTCTCTAAGGGAGCATGAAGTCAAATTTCCTGCTCCTGGGGTGTATTCTCATACCTGCTTCTTCGCACCATTTTCCAGGAGCAGACCAGGCAGCCACACAGGTGCTGTGTGCATTTATGTGTGTGTACATATCCCCATGCTGAGTGCAGAGCACACACATCCCATTTCCATGCTGCCTGATGTTTAAAAATTAAGACCAATGAGCACTAAGGGTACTCTAAACAGAAGAATCAAATCTGAAGAGAAGTGTGAATCAGAAGCAGAGATGGCTCCAATTCTCAGGGTCCTACCAAACCTGCTAACACACCCAGTTAGATTCATTAGCACTGGCAGCATCAAATCCCACAGGGCAGCCTGATACGATACAAAGGCAATACAAGCAGATGGAACATGTAACTGCTACACTGGAACTTTAATCCAACCAGATGGCTCAGCAAGGAATTCCTTCCACAAAAAGCTCAGGTGTAGCAGATATGGCTCATTCTATTCCATGAGCCTCCAGTTCAGCCTCCAAAAAATTCCACAGGGCCCCATGAATGGAGCTGCACTGACTGTGCTGGAGCTCACCAAAGGCTCCTCACCCAGGTCTGGGAGCAGAGCTTCTTTATAAACCTATAAACCCAACCATTCCTCATGCCCAGGCCACAGAGCACCACTTTTGCATTAATTTATGGAAATGGATAACAGGGAGTAGAGAGATGAAGCAGCAGCTGCCAAGAGCGGCGCTGTGCGTGGGAGGGAGCTCGGTGCTTCTCTGAGAGCAGACTTCCTCAACGCTTGAAGCCTTTGGGGGGATGGCATTCAGAGCCTGCAGTGTGTAGGCAGTTCTGAGGAGTGACATTTCTGAGCTTCGCAAAACATATATACACAATTGGACCTCAGTGTTGGAAATGCTACACTGTTTCTCCAAGCACAAAAACCTTCGTTTATATTAACAGGACTAATGCAACTTCTCAGAAGGAGGAATAGCTTTTCCTTAGGGTGGAAGCCAACGTCTCTGAGGGCCTCTGCTGATCTCCCTCAGGGTTTTAGGATCTGAATTCATGCCAACGCACGCTGCCAAAGGAAAATAAATGATATTGATGGCACTGCAGCTCCAAGGCCAAGTTTCATTAAAAAGCTATCACAAAAACCTAAAAGCTGGGCACTGAAAACAACAGCACACCAACATGGACAGAAAATATACCCCAGT
The DNA here is from genome assembly GCA_013397725.1 of Rhagologus leucostigma. Lineage (NCBI taxonomy): Eukaryota > Metazoa > Chordata > Aves > Passeriformes > Rhagologus > Rhagologus leucostigma. Next base: position 1,553,139 of record VZTD01002843.1, on the reverse strand, counting down.
CCTTTGTAATGCAAGTAAAGTGAACAATCTTCCCCCAGATAAGAGATCGAATCACATTGCACACAAAATGCTCTCTACCATCATTTTCTGAGCAAGCAGAAAATATTTGTAGAACAGATTGATCATTACATGCTGTAATGATTTTTTTAATCATTTTTTTCCCCAGTGATACACCCTCAAGTGTAAGAACGTGGAATGCTGCTGCCCTCTAGTGCTAAACCACGAAGGACTGTTCCATACATTTTCCCAGCCACTGGGGTTAAACACCAAAATTGAGGTTATTGTCTAAAAAGATTGTTGTTCCCTGCACTGGGCCATGCACAAACACTACATTTTTTATATGTATACTTTTAGATAGAAGAAAGGTTCAACACCCCCTCTTAGAAGTGGTTTATATCTGTTGTTGCAGAATATAATCCCAAAGCTTCCAGGGCACATCAGTTTGGATGTCATGATTTCACACACAGCATTTATTTCTACGACAAAAGGATTTAACCAGGTTAGTGATATCAGCGTGGAATTCCTCTCTGTTGGCAAATACAGCCTTGTGGAAAAGACCAACCAGGTGCTGAGTTCACCCTCACAGGAGGCACAGGATGGGACTACTGAGGCAGAGAAACTGGAGTGTGGCTAAGCACCTAGGGTGGGATTCAGGAAGAAGAGCCAAGCCTCAGACAACTCTGCTGCACTGCTGCTCATCTGTATATTTAATACAATAAAAGCTCACCAAGACCATAGAGTCCATCTGAAAATATCCCAGCAATGAGGAGCAAAAGCCACTCAAATCACCAAGCTGAAAATCAGTAGTGACAGCTGAAAGCGAGTGGATTTGTACAGTTTGTGGCAGCTGGAAAAGCTCCGGAGTACTCGGCTGTGCCAGGAGGTGGCAGCAAGACTGAAGGGAACAGAATCCAGCTGCCACCCGAATTCATCACCCTCGCGTTCGTCTGAGACACAGCGAGGGCTGTTCTGCACAGGCGCTGAGGCTACTCACGTTAATGCCGAAGTCTGGGGATGTGGAACTCCAGATAGCACCAACGCTTGCAGCAGCCAGCATTGCTTCCACTGCATGGATGCTGTTGGGCAAGTAACCTGGGGCAGAGGTGCAATGGTTAGAGATGGAACAACACTAAAAAAGGTATATATATAATGTATACAGTAGATGGATTTTTAAAATACAAAATCCTAGACTGAAGCACCCTTCAAAGCCTTCCACACAATCAGTGTCGTACCTTGAAGCCAAATCGGTTACACAAGGAATTAGTAATAAATCCGTTTATAAAAATATTTGTATCGGGCTTTTTATCTACAATGTTACTCCCAATTTAAAAACGCTCCTGCTTAATTGATAAGCCTTTCAGGGTAAGAGGGCAGCACACAAAAAGAGTAACTGGGAGAGGGTTAATGGATTGATTAGGGTACACAGAGACTAAGAATACAGCAGCATGCAGGGGAATAGAACAAGACTGTAGGAACAGCCATTAGAGAAAGAACAAGTATCTGTAAGGAAAGATTATAAATAGCTCAAGAGCAGAGATTCAGCTTCACAATCTAAACGTTGTCTGGTAGACACTGCCAGAATCTTAAACAGAAACAAGCAAAACCAGTGTCTCAGCTGATAAGGGAGTAACAGAGTGGGACAAGCCCTGGAACATTCCCACACAAATGTGGCTCTTCAGGTTTCTCTCATTAGCTTGCAGCAAGATTTCAAGATTTAAATTCAATTTATCATGACATACAGAATAAATTAATGTCGAGAAAGTCAGATTTTAGTTTCAGTGAGCTCAATTTGAGCAACTCTCCAGAAGGTGCTGAGTGGCTGAGTCTGACTCTGCACTGCTCAGAACCCAGCCCACAAACGAAAACATGCAACGGGCATTCACAAACTACACTGAGGTGGACCAAAGATCTGGAGTTTCAGATCACCTTCCTTACGCAACCAAAAAGATGTCCAAGTACTTAAAAAAGCACAGGATGGGCCTAACAGCAGTAGTCTGACATCTAATGAGAATTCTGCATCTGAAAGCAAAACTTAAATGGCAATAAAAATGCTTTCCAGCCTGTTCAACAGCAGTGGTGGGCACAGATCTTGGACTGCAGGTGCACCACAAATATCTACCAGACAGCAAACACTCACCAGTGAAAGGCACTTCTCAAAGAAGGATATTTAGGGATGTACTTTTCAGGACAGGAACTGGGATCACAGATCATAACAGAACTTTCTGCTACATTAATATTATCAAGGAGGGTACCAAGATGGATTTTTGTGAGGTTTTTCTACACAGCTTGAAAAAAATCCATCCTTTTTCAACTTTGTAAAGAGTAAACTTGAAAATTTAAGACTTTAACTGAGATTTTTCCTCATGCAAAAATCAGTGAAATCAGTTTCTTAAACCAGCAGTGCCACTGCAGTTACTGAAAGCTGCTGTGCTTTCAGGGGTAGTAGCTTTTAAAACAGCATTATGACTGAAGCCAAACAATTTCTGGAAAACACACAAGTGTGAATAGAAGCCTCATGCCATGTTAAGATATAAATTACTCCCTAGAACTGCTTACAGTGGTTTGTTCAGTGACGTTCTCAAGCACATGAAGTGCAGCAAAAGCTCATGCCCATAAAAGCATTATTTATTTTGCTATTTTTCCCTTGGGGTCCAGGTTTATACAAGGCACAGTATCCCAAAAATCTTCATGATTTTTCTCGTAAGACAAATATTCCTCTCTAAATAATTTGAAATATATGAACCAGAACAGATCAAAATGTCATTTTGCGTGACGAAAGCAGTTCTTTAATTGATGCCAAATATTTCCACTGAGCATTTCTTGGATGGGACCATCAGAGGGTCAGAGTGCAAGGAAAACTGAAAGATCTCTCCCCATGCTTTGGAGCAGTTGTTACTTTGCCACAGCTTACAAGCTTCAGCTCTGTTCTAAGCAATTCTCCTTTTCACCACTCCTACACAAAAGCCCTCAAGGCAAGAACACGAGTCTCTGCTGATTTTTGTGAGCCAGACAATTAAATCATTACTTTCGTTTGTCAGCTGGCTTTGAGGTGGTGTTTGAGTTTTGGAGGATTACCAGCCAGAAGTGCCCAAAGGTATGAAACACAGAAATGCAGAGTCAGTTGCTCTGTGTATCCTTACCCTATCCCTGAAGCCTTGCTGCTCTCTGGGATCTCACAGACCTGTCCCAACGCCACCACAGATAAAAATATGGGTCTGTTCTGGCTGGAGATTCTCCAAACACAGCATGAGTAAGAACTCATGTCCCTTTTCTCTCGACAGCTAAATGACACAAACTACTTCACTGCCAGTCTTTCAGATTAAAATGGATTATCATTTAGAAATCAGTAAAATTTTAAAATTTTTTCTTCCTCTCACATCAGAGAGTCTCAAGCTGATCACAACAACTGCTGTGTATGTAAAGCTCTCTGCATTTGACTGTCCCCCTCAAGATACCAGCACACTCCTCAGGGCACTCAGTGGGCTGACACAGGTCCCAAGTGTCTAAAACTGGACAAACAGGAATGTTGCTGACAAAGAGGATGAAAAAGGCAACTTCTTTAGCTGGATTAACATTAGGCAGGAGTCACAGAGCAGTGACCTACGTACAGAAGCTCTGTACTACAGAAGAATAATGGCACTGCTGATTTAAATATTTGCTCACATATTTAACTAGAGCCTCCATGTTCCTTGATATAATATTGCAGCTAAGGATCAAAGTTAGGATTTGTACGCATGGGAAAGGCTACAGAACGTATTTCTCTCTCTGCATCTTACCTTGCCCCTTTGTTGAAGATGGTAAGAAAGGTGGAAACTACTTTCTGTTACTAGAAAGAAAAGGATCTTCCTACTTTGGGTGGACTAGAAAGCAACCGAATAAAGAGCTCAAAACACAGGAGCTGGGAACTCATCAAGTAGGAATATCAGAGTATGGCACACAAAAGTCCCAGGAGCACTCCTCCTGACTTATAAAAATGTATAGAGTCTCCATAAAAACAGAGAAATGAAAGCTTTACCTGACATAAAACCTGTGAAATCTCTAAGCAGGACAAGTGGTATTTTAAAAACACTGTCTGGGTTGGTTTTTTTTTAAGAGGCACTTACAGCCTGATCTGCTCAGGACTGTAAGTGCCTCAGCATTTTCTGCCAGTTGCTATTTGCTTAATCTAGCACACACCAAGATTACACTTACATGTGTTCATTCACACTGCAGCACTTTACCAACAGAATAGGTAAAAACCGTAGCCCAAAAATTTGATATAATCATGCTGAAAACTACAGCAGAGCCTAATTTCTCAGAGTGTTGAGAACACATTCCCTGCAAGCATCTAATGCCTTCATAAAGTTTAATAAAGGTACTCAGAAACAGAGGCACCCAAACACTCAGTTATCTGCATGGAGAAGAAAAAAAAATAATCAACAATTCAACTGGGAGCCTGCATCAAAGATTTTGTCTGAGCCTTGAAAGAATACACCAGGAAGAAGGAAAATAGGGAGCAGCAACTAAAATATCTTCTCAAGGTCTTATACTATTGAACTACGGCAGCTCTCAAACTGAACAGAACTCAGAGACAACACTTCTAGTTTCCCTTTTCAATATTAACACAGCACTTCATACTCCTGTAGGACTTGCAAGTGGCCACCCTGGCTAACATTACTGTGGCCTGAGACTATTAGTACCACGGTAATCTTACAAAGCTAGCTTTAAAACCCACGTAAGCAACCAGGGCTAATGCAGTTGCTATAGATAAAATACCAGCTCTAAACAATGTGATTCATTGATGTTTTGTTGAGGAAGTTTTTGTGTGAACACATGGGGAAGATCAGATTGTTTTTAACTGCTGACTTGTAACAGAGCAAAGCTGGCTACAGGGATAGAGTAAAAGCAACCAACCCAGAGAGGAGAAACATCCTCCCAGTTTTATTTCATTCCTATTTCAGTCACTGTTATTTGCCAAACAGATGGCCAGTGGGAGACCAGGAGTACCTCACACGTGGATCTGTGCAGCTTGCGGTGGGTATTGTACACCTCTTCCAACTGTTCAAGCAGCACTGACAGTACTGCAAGACATCTTCAGAGGAAGAAATATGTTTCACAACACATCTGCTTCAATTATGTTCACTATTAAGTGCTCTCAGTGATGGAAAGGGAAGACTAGGATGAAATCAAGCTGAAAAAGTGCTGACACCACTGCCTGTCCACCCACACTCACCCACCTCCAGCTTTAACATACTATTACTGTCATGATGCAACCATGAATTGTATCAAACAAACTAGGGGGTATGTTAAGTATAATGAGAAGTTAAAGCAGTCTTGTCTTAGAGGCAGCAAAGCATGGAGATGAAATTCACAGGAACACAACAGTAACAGTCTCACGTGTAATTCTAACAGCTCGAGATTCTAAGAGAAAGTGTCAGCAAAGGGTATCAGAACCTGACAGGCTGACTACATGTTAGGCAGCTGTAATGAAGTTCATAGAATATCTCCCTTCTTTTTAAAAACTGATTTTTTTGAAGCAGTACAAGCATGCCCTGTGTTACTACTATGAACCACAGCAAGAACTGCCTCTCCCTCTGCCATCTACTCTAAATTTTGGAACAAGCTACATCCCCGTGGATTCTGGCAAGTTTTGGAGAGCCTGATTTTTGATATCACAAGTGGGTATAGGACTCCAGCTTTCCCACCCAACACTTGTTCTCTTCCTCTCTTCCCCAGCTCAGTTTGGGAAGCTTCAGCCTCTGCCTGCAATGTTACAGCTGAGCTCTTCCAAGGACTGCCAGTATCCTCTGGCATAGCAGAGAAACATAGGAAAGAAGTCAAGACCCTATTGAAGTATCTAAATTGTACTACTTTATTAATGCTTTTTTAAAGTATCAACTATGTTTTTTAATTTAAGTAAGAGGTAAGCCAGTTGCCAAAACAAGAAATATTAAAAAATCAGCCAGCCTGCAGTGCTAAACAAGACAGTCATTAACTAAAAAGAACTGTTAATAAAATTATAATAGCAGTATTAGCAGCACAGGTTACAGCTATATTTCAAGACCATGTTTTCTCCAGCTCAGAGTACATTTTCCCTGCTGTTGCTGCTCAAGAAATGGTCAGATATGAACATGACAGCATTAAGGTTGAAAATTGAGATAAAATTAGAGCATCTTCATTCAGACAAACCTTCTCAACTTCACTGTATGGTTCCTACCTAATTAAGGATTTAGCTCTAAATCCATGTTAAAAACCAAGCCACCAGCTGTGAAAATTTAATGTTTGGCTGCCAGTTCCAGAGAATACTCATACCATATGCAAGAAACAAGTTCTACTGAGTAGATTCACATTTCCATGTCATAGTTGTGGGTTTAAAATTCGGTTTTCAAGACACAGGTTCAGGTTTGTAGCATGCGGAAAACAAACCAAGAGTTTCATCACTTTGGGTTTGCATCATGTAAGAATTTACACACGCTTATTTAGGATAATGGCCAAGTGTTGCTCAGAGAACGTGTGATTCCAGCAGTACAATGGATGCAAACACCAGCAGAACTGTCAGGTAGGAGCCAGGGAGCTTCAAGGATGTTGCAGTTCTGACTTGCCCTACACTGACAAACTGGAGAGTATCACAGAGCACACAAAACAGAGGTGAAGCAGCTCAGCTGGAAGATCAAAACCAGCAATTTAGAAATAAATGTAACTCCTTTCCGTGCCTGGACTGCGCACTGTACGGGCTGTTCACAGGACAAAAACCTGTTTATATAGAAAAACACACATGGCAGCCTCGTGACAGGAAACACTACTGCAGAAGATGCAGTGAGCTACTGAAAGGATCACAGGGTTCTAACTACTCATCTCTGCACTGGTGACTTGAAGAGTTACTGCCCACCAGCTGCTCACTCCCACTATTCTGCGGGCAGGACAAGTTCTCTCCTCCAGACCTGCAGCTCACAGAGCACTGGATTACCTGGGGCCACAGGGTCAGGAATTGCCAGTGGCACCAGGACAACCAACCTTGGACCATCATTTCCCAGACTGCCCCACACCAATCTGCCAGACCTTGTGACTCAAGGCTCAGCTAGAGGCAGAGTTTCCATCACCTCTGCTTCCACAGAGCGTTTCTGAAGCACACCTTTGTGAATGAAGCATTCTCCTTCCCCCTTCAGTGCTACAGAACCTGCAGGCTAATCCAGGTTCCTTCCCTCTAGAAATGCATTTCCTACAAATGTAAATACAGCAGCATAAGAGCCTTTTCTTTAGAATGTTTATGTGAAGTTTTCTGTGAAGCACTATTTCATGGTCATGTTTCCGTACTTCTGACTACTCACTCACACATTTCAAAAAAATTCCACCTCCTGTCCCTTAAAAAAATTACTCACCCACAACTCTGTCTCCTACTTTTACTCCCATCTTCCTCATGGCTGCAGCATACAAAGCTACAGCTTGTCTCAGTTCTTCAAAAGTAACTTTCAGGATTTCTTCTTTGCCTTCCCCTGAGGAAAGAAAATTAAAGCAACCAGTCAGAAATCAGGCATTGCAATGTGAGTCTAGCACAAACAATGAATTCCAGAAGAATAGAAAGCAATTTTAAGAGAACAGCTTCCACTAATATTTATACTTTTGCTTTTGAAGTTCTTTTCATGCTGCACCAATCAAGTATTAATCACTGGTACTTATTCAGTAGGCATGAGGACATTTCTAAAGATAAACACCTGCAGCAACACAAACTACTCACTGGAGAAAGGTGTGCTCTCAAAGAAGATTCATGGTAAATAGATTGCACTCACCAAGGCTATTTTCTAACGTGGTAAGAACCTCATTTTCCATTTTTGCTCAGCTTTCTCATTAGGTCTAGGAAGCAGCACAAGCTGCCGAGTTCAGGTTTTATTAGAGCGAGCCACTGACTAGAAAATCATGCACGTACAGGCCTGACTGTCAATGTGCTTTTGCCTTTGCCAACATAGCACAAAGCAAACAAACAGAACTGGACTCCATTCACCTCTGAAAGGATCTGCAGGGTGTTTTCCCTATTGTACTGAATGTCAGATGTTACATAAGCTGTTAATAAATCACTCGTGAAACAAAACGAACAAACCTAAATGTTATGAAAGCCAAAATCTGTCACCTTAAAGTCCCTTCCTGTACTTCCCCAGTGAGACTCCTGCAAACCATGCGGCCTGTCCTATTTCCACTGTCTTCTTATGAAGACACACATGCCAAGGATGTCACAGGAAAGGTGAGCTGCACATCCTGGTCCTTGCAGAACAGCTGCCATCAGTCTGATTGCCTTAAGCAGGGAATGATATTTTTCACTCTTTTGCCTTCTTAGACTTTCACACCAATGAATCTGGACTTACACAGAGCAAGGGAGCAGGTCACAATGCAAAACAACCCAAGTCCCTGCTATATGTAGTTCACAAACTGAGCAGGGACTGCCAACAGAGCCTGTTTTCCCACAGAACTACAGGAAATGAGACGCTGATCTTGCTCCGTGATTAAAGCCCCAGGAGAAGGGAATCACAAAAAAGACTCACCGTGGGAGCCAGTGACAAGTGAAATTGTTTAGCAAAGTTACATTTACATTCCTGTGCCCTATGACATCCACACTGCTCCCACAGAATCATCCCCAATGAACACAAGCCTGACCCAGGCCCCCAAACCACCACTCCGACCTAGCAGCAGGGAGTAATCAAAAAATACTCTGACTTAAGAGGTCTTAAGAAGATTAAACACAACAGAAGGTCATGAAAGAAATGCAGGTGGAAGTCTGTTCACAACAGAGGAGCCAACTGTTCATTTCAGCACTCATACAAGAATCAGCTAGAAAATAATTTTGCTCCTTTTGCTATCACCACCTGTGATTATGTGACACAAAGCAGTCTCTGGTACACCCCATGACTTGCTAACAAAGAGACCTACAGAACAATGTAATCACATGTCAAACCAAGCAATTCACTGAATTGATAATAATTCCTGTGATAATTTGAAGTGACAATATTTATCTCCACTTTCTCAAGTTGCATATTTAGTTTTTAACATTACCAAATCAATCACATCAATTCTACGTACATTTAGAGTTGACTTACTAATCAATGTTTGGCTTTCAGGTGCTCCACAAGACGTACTTAACTACATTGACTTTTTTCTCCACTAAATAATACATAAGAAGCTTTTCTAAGGATCTCAAAATCTGAAAGTGATGAGTCCATTACTTTGAAGCCAGCTTTTGGTTACAAGCCTCATTTCCATCAGGCTTTACCAGATCAATTCTTATTCCACCGAAACTGGGTCACAGATCTCACCATTCTCTTTGAACTATTAGCTGATTTTAATATATACATATGAGATCAGAGAGGTTTCTTTCAATACCTCTCAGCAGTGAAATGCAACTGATAAGCACTTCTCCAGCAGTAAGCTTACAGAAGGTGATTATTGTCTCACACAGCTGTTTAAAAACAACTTATTTGTAACTCAAGAACTGTTCCCATGTATCTAAAACCAGAAACTAAGATTTTTAACACCCACACAATCAACATAGACTTCTGCATCATCTTCTCTTCTAAGGAGCTGCAAGGCTTCATTGTTCACTGATAAGCTACTAAGCAGCATCACTGCTTGGTCAGTCTCATGACAAGGATTAGGTCCAGCAGAAGGGAAGCCCAGAATGCAGCTCCCTAAGGAAGCACTCACACACCTGCACAGACGCTAATCCCATCCAACAGAGATTAGAACTGGTTTTTAAAGTTACCAAAGCCAGCAGACAAAAAAAGTCCCTTCTCTCTGTCTTGTCACAGCCATCCTTATGAAGGTACACAGATTTTACTAGGCTCAAATCTTCAGCACAACAAGAATTAGGACCGAGCTTTAGTGTTCCAGAAGAGTAAAATTCCAAGTCTTCCATGCACATAACTGGTGTTTGTGTGTTGCCAAAAGCAGAGTTAATTCCTACCTAAACTCCATGTAGTTCTTAGTACTCCCAAAATAAAAGGCATAGGAAGAGGGTGGGAAGGACATCAAGCTACAGTGCCAAAATACTTCCTGAAGGCAAGCAGTAGGTGAGTGTTTCTGACAAATGTGAAACAATACCTCAAATACCGAGCGCTGTTAAACACAGCATGACCTCCACTACCTTCATGCAGTTGAGCACATTCTAAGAAAACTTCATTTAGCTTGCCAAGTACTTTCCAGAACTATCTATATTCCCAGAGCATGTTTTGCTGGGTTTTTTCCTTTGCAGAGCCGTATCACAGATTGTGCAGTGTTACTGCCTTCATTACCCTTTTTTCTCCTCATCCAAACCAGCTTATTTCCACGTTTCATCAGAGCTGTTTCATAAGGCCTAGTCCCGCGAACAGCAAATAAATACAAGGCATTAATTTTCCTTACTTGCTGCGTAGAGTGCAACCTTGTCATTGTCCTTGTGCTTCAGGAGATTCTCTGCGTAGTTCAGACGGCTGCCCTTGAACCATTCTGGGACATCTGCAATACTTTTGGAGGTATCTACCACCTGAAAGAAATACAGCATTCATTCCTGGAGAACTGTCATATAACTGCTTTTTCACAGCATTGTACAGAAGTCAGCTAATTCCAAGCTCTTTGCAGACTCCATTAGGCAAGAATCACTTCTCCCAGCTTCCAGATGGCAAACAGACACTGAATCCTGTAATTAGAGGCCTGGAAAGTTTAATTATTTGTCAACTGTCACAAGCAAACACGTCATTACAACAAAACCAGGGAAAGTTGCTTGCTGATAGTCCTACCTTTGGACCAGCCTTTAATACTCAAGTAAAACAACCACTGTGACTACACCCAGACCAGGAGATCCACACAGACCTCAGCAACACTGGGGGTTTGCCCCTGGGAACTCCCCAAACAAGGACTGAGCTGCAGCACATTGTAACTCTCTGCCAGCCCATACAGCCCAGCCTCCCTCTTTGGCAGGTGTGAGCATCCACTCTCCAAAATAATGAATTGTACAGCCAAATGTAACTGAAGAGTTCCAGCTTTTTATTCAAGTTCTCCCTTTTTTAGGATTAAGAGGATGCAACAACCTAATAAACCCATATTAAGTAACTCCCCACTTAAGACTAAGACATGCAAAGAATTGAAAAATGCAATGAAAAATCATCAAAAATATGTTCAGCTGCAACAACTTCCTCCATCTTGAACTAATTAAGCCTCAAAGTATTAAACCACCCCTTCGTAAGTCACAGTTAAGACTAACTTTAACAATAGGTACAGAGCCCCTTAGCATCAGCCACAGGTCTAAATTCCTTCCAAAATGTCCCCCTGCTTAGTGATTCAGCTGCTCAGCAGCACATTTACCTGGAAATCTTTAAATAGAAACTGTATTTTATAGTTGTGTTTTTGAAAGCTTCAGTTTATACCCTCAGGTTCTCTCTCACGGATTGCACATACATTACAGAAACAGCATTCCTACAGCCAAGTGAAAGGCTCTTCTGAAAGCCAAGCAGAGCTCAAAATACATCCCATTCCAGAAAACCTAATGGTTTTGTGCTTTGAGAGCAGTGTATATATCACTGGAGGCAATCAAAATTAACTTTTAAGTTGAAACTCATGTGGAAGTGCACTACTGCATTACTTTATTTCAAACGTATTTTCTAAAAAAGGGAAGTCAGATTTCTTTGCTCCTAACAATCAGCAAGAACTGAGTTATAACATTTACATTTTATCAACTCAGGCTGCACAAATGATTTTTATGCTAACATATATTACTGCAGCAATTAGAAGCTGCTCTTAAAACTGACTCATTTCTGACTTCCTCAGCTTGAAGAAAAGTTGAGCAGAATGTTTTCAACATTTTCCAGGACAAGATCCAACATAACTGGTTTTTTTCTGAAGTGGAAAAAATCCTTCACAGAGCTTCTAAGAGCTCCACTAGCACAAGGTGCTGGACTCATACTCCAGTATTTTCTCCCCAGGTAACACCTGTGACTCCTAGTTAAGCTCAATCCTTGGCAGTGGTACTTTGCTGGATGAACAACCTCATCCCTCCCTTAGAGGCCCCTCCACAGGACCAACAGGTGTCAGGTGCTCCCCATAGCAAAAGGAGAAATTCAGACACATCCTTCATTTAAAAACAGCTGCTTGGAAGTTGACATTCCAAAGCCAGTGCTGCCACAGCTCCACACACTGAAGTAGCTCTGTTCATTTCACAAACAACACAGATGTCAACTGCTACAGAGCGACATCAGCACATCTACATCACATACTTAAAACCTTTACTGGGATTAAACAAAATACTGGCTGCTTGTATTATACGTACACAAGATTTTATTGTTTTTCTTAGAATGACCTCCGGAAGTAGAAGCTGTTTCACTGCTTGGGAACAAAAGAGTCAACTCTGTTTCATCAAAAATTTTATTTACCTCAAAACGTAATGTTTACTTCCAACAGACAGCCAGGATCAAGCTGTAAGACACTTCAAATCAAAGTTTTCAGCCCTCTAGCTACCACAGACCAGCTCAGTTACTCTGACAGCTCCCAGAGTTTAAGCTAGCATCTATAGAAAATGTAAAGATTACGTGTTTATGGTCTCAGACCACACATTTCAAAGCAGGCTAGTTCTTACACTCTTGCTGCATTCCCTCTTCTGAAGGGTGGGTCACATTAAATAAGACACCTGAGCACACACAGTTCCATGGCAGGAAGAACCACTTTGTACTATCTACCAGTACAAAATCAATAAAACAGGAAAAGTCAAAAGAACCTCACCAGTCCCCTCTGCAGGACTGTCAGTACTCTGAGGGTTCTGGAACAGATGGACTCAAGGGATTAAGACAAGTCCAGTCCTCCCTACTAAATCCCAGGAAGGTTCCACTGCATCAAGCTTTTCAAGTAATTACCCCAACATCTTCCTCAGATGGAAAACCACAGGGTGATGTTGATATCCTACACCAGCACTGTACAAGGGCTCCATTTGCAAGATCTGCAGAGTCACCTTTATTCCAAAGGAACTCCGTGGCACTGTCTGGTGTTCCACCCGTGCCTGCATTCAACCACTACCGTGCCCTCAGAGATATTTCAAGCCTATGCCTGACTGCAGAGCTTCCATAACCAGTTCTACAAAGCCAGAGTGTAACAGGTGTGCTTGTCAGGTAAGCTGACTCAGAGAAGGCAAACATGAACTTGACAGCTGCCAGCAGTCACAAAACCAGGATGATATTCTACCAGCACAATCCTAAGGCAGAAGGCAGTGCATTGGTGAACTCCTCACAAGCAGGCAGGAATGACAAGGTGTGCAGGAGCACATGACCACAAGGACACTACAGCAGAACTGCTTAGGACAACAAAACTCGAGGACTTCACTGTCCTAAAGCGTACCAGCAACTGAACACCACCATCCACCACACAAGGAAATTCAGGACTAGACGGATTCCTCTTATCACTTGCCAGAGCTCTAAGACGAGGTCAAAAGACTGATTTTGTAAAATCAGTTTATCTCCCCTTTGTGTTGCACTTGCTGCAAGAGAAGCACCTAACTTACCTCGTCATAGAGGCGGGAGCAGACGATGTTACTGTATTTCCAGAATTCCGCCCAGAAGTCTGAGTAGGATTCCACCGACCACTGGTATAGATCATCATAGTTGGCTGGAAGTAAGAAATACGTGTCAGCATTATACAGATAATTACAGGAATCTAGGCAAGCTACAATTAGGGATATCCCGGATAAAGAAACTTTGCGGCTAAAACAATTAGGAAGATAAATCTGACCATAGAGTAGATCACTGCTGCTCAAGGCAAGCGACAATAGAACCAACAGAGAGTTTACCTGGACACCTGAACAGATGGCACCACTTCACCTGACTGTGTTAGGAGCCATTCACCACCACAGGCACAGTGACCTTTTCTAATAACTCTGTGCACTATCTACACACACTCCCTGCCATCAGTGCAACTGAAGATTAAACAAGTCCTGCTTGTTGACACCTCCACTCCCTATCAACACGATACTTCCACACAGCAAAAGATAAACAAGGCTTCCTGACAGGGGACATTTGCTCTAAGGTCCCAGTCTGGGGCCAAAGGCCTCTGATAGTTCAGTGACACAGAGATTAGATGCACTCGTTATCCAACCATGGTATCAACATCACTGCTACAGGAAGCACGGCTACTTTTCAGTAAACATGAGGTCTGACAGACTGCAGCTTACCTTCTCATGCTGAAACAGAATGAATGAAGTCAAACAGGATGTTTACTAGCTAGATATTAAAACCATGACCTGTCATTAAAAACACGGAAATAAGCAGTTTAAGTCTTACACGAATGTGAGACAGATGAAGTAACCTGAAGGATGCATAACAAACCCCACAGTTCAAACTAGATACTGATATTTAGTGTGTATAACAGTTCTAGGTATGAATAACTGAAGCCAACTCCTCATCGCAAGCTTGAAAGTGACATTTCCTCATGATGTCCACATTATCTGAAGCTGTGCCAGCAACCAATTAAATCTGAGTATCTGCCATCAGCAACAATAAGTTTCCTGCTCTGCCAACTGTTCCCTATTTGAAGCTTTCAGCTAAACCACTCAAAGGCATTTTCACCAATTATCCCTGGTTTGCCACCCTGTTATCCAGCCAATTGCTGCAAAAGTCATCTTTGCAATCCCTTTCCTTCAAGGAGGACACCTTCCAGCTTTTTAAGAGAAAAAAAACACTCAAAACCATCTCTGCACTGTTACTCACACTTAGCCACTACTTTGCTCTTTCCCCAGCCAGTCTGTCCCTTCCACAACTTATGCCACCTCAATCCTTTCCATCAGTGAGATTATTCCCCAGGTATTATTGATAGACAAGGAAAAGACTCTTCTCTATAATTCAGATTCTGCCTACATACTGCCCAAATCCCACCCTCTACACACCCTTTTTACACTCCACGGAAGTTACTCGTCACTATCCTCTACTCCAAACATCAGCTGCACAGAGATAAGACTTGACACAAGAAGAATCTAAGTTTCCATCCCCTCCTTCAAAACCCACTTGTACCACATGCTCCAAATCATTTGATGCATGCAAGAAGCTACAGGTCACTACTAACTTGGTTTCTCACAGCATGAACAGTTTGTTCTGGTTTGTCTATACAGTTTGTTCCAAATAAGCTTCAGCACACAAGTCCTTCAGGGCACAGGCCTGTAACTCAACAATCAAACGCTGCATTTTGTTACTCCATTTCCAGGGCCTGGCAGAGCCATTGTCCAAAGGGCTGTATTGCCCTCAGCTCTCCTCAGAGTCCACATCTTAAGGTTACATAAAGCATCCACTCTTTGTTGTGAATAGCACTCAGTGCAAACCTAATGGAAGCTGACAAAGGTTTCTATATATACACAGGAATCCACCTTCAAATAGAGAAAGCCACTTCCAAGTGGGATGGAAAGAATTCTAGTTGTTTCAGCCATAAACACAGGCAACCCCTCTGAAACTGCATTTGCTCTTGATCATCTGAGTACCAGTCACATCACATTCCACTCAGGAGTTGGCTAAAACCCTGGAGTAACTTGCTTCCCAGCCAGCAGGAGAGTTAGACACTACACACTTGGATCCCAATGGGAAATCTCCAGCAGTCAAAATAATGACCTGGCTTACCCACATAGTAATCAAGGTGAGGAATTGTTTTCTAGACGTGAACTGCCGGAAGCACTACTGACACTGCTACCACTCCAGAATGTGTCTGCTCATACCACTGACATCTATACCAGACTGGCAAACTTGCAAGCCACCTGCCAAAATTACTCCTTTCACCCCGCATCAGACTAACGATTACAGGAAAGCTACACAAGCAATTTGGGCCCCAAATACTTAGAGAGGGCAATATAAAATGAACTAGTCAGAACTGAAGGGTTTCACCTCCACATGCACTCAAGTTTACCTGGGCCATGATGTAGCTGAGCCCACAGAGCCAGCACCACTGACTCCTGGTAGCCTGGAGACACAACCTACAGCCAGCAGTTATGGAAAAAACAACACTCTAAGTTGGAAACACCTCTGGAGGTCCAGCACCTGCTCAAAGCAGGCTTCCTTTCAAAGGCAACAGGTTGTTTCCAAGTCAAAGAACCACACATCTATTGACAGCCACACACATATTTCTGAACAAGCACAAAGCAGGGATTACAGTTCAACAGCGCGGCAGATGCATACCAAAAAGCCCTTACCTTCCACCACTGAACAAGCTCATGCCTCACCGTTCACCTCCCAGTATACCTAAATATTACAAGACACATACTCTTCACAATGAAAGATGAGCATGGCCGTAACTCCATTCTCACACGCCTCTGCTGCTGAAGCATCACGCCAAGGCTTACACTCACCTCACAGCCGTGGCGGCAGCGATGCCGCTCTCCCACATCCCTTTAAAACACCAAGTCACTCCAATGCCGCTCCTGGCCCCAGAACGCCCTGCACACCGGGAGCCGCCGCAGGTAGCGACGCCAGCGCTGCCTGGGCTGACATCCAGCCGCAGCACCAGGCGCAGATAAGGCTGTTTGCACTTCCCATCAGCACATACCTTCACACCAGCGGATGCTGCCCTGGAGGCCTCTGGCTGAGGCTCAGGCAGAGCATCCCAGCCGCAGCCCAGAGCGCTATGCCCACCTGCCCCAGAGGGTGCCCGTGCACCCACGGGGACCGAGACCTGAGCGGCAGACAGATAGCCCCCAGACCTTCCGCGGGCCCACAGTGAAGGCAACCCCCGAAAGGCAGAGCCCGGCGGCCCTCACAGCCCGAGCACGGCCCCGGGCAGCGCCCGCCTGCCCCCACCCAGCGCTCACCCAGGCGGAGCCCACAGCTGCTGGCCACGGCGGCGCGGAACCGGTCCATGTGGGTGTTGCGCTTCGTGTCAGGCTCCCACATCACCTGCGACTCCATGATCTCGGGCTCCCGGGACATGGCGGCGGCAGTGGAGCGAGGCGAGCGCGGTCCGTCCCGCAGATCCCCACAGAGCCCGAACCCACCCTGCTCCGGCCGCGCCTCGGCACTGACTGCAGCCCCTCCTCCGCGCGCACCCTTTAAGGCGCCGNTGGGCGGGGAGCGGCGGCGGCCCGGGGAGCGCGGGGTCACCTGCGCAGGCCGCCCCGGGAGCGCGGGGAGGGCGCGGGCGGTGCGGGATGAATGGGGGAGCGGCCGCGCCGGACATCCGAGAGCCGCCGCGCGGTCCCTGTCACCTCTAAAGGTCACCAGACGGTGCGTCGGCAGCGGGAGGAACCATCGCTTCGCGCTTTTCTCCGGATCTCCGCAAAATCACCGCCGCTCTGTTTATTAGTTTTTCGCCAGGAAGGCCTGAAGAAATACCAACAAGTGTCTTTGACCCAAAAATGAGGCAAGGAACGCGTTTCGCCGTGGCCTCGCCATCCCAGCTGCGCTTTTGTAACGCTCCCAGCCTACAGTTTGCTCCTTGGATTAAAACTTACTGTTGCTGCTGTGCTTTCTAAATGTGAGCTCTGCTAGCGACCATCGGGGTTTTGCAGCAACCGATTTCAGCCGGCAGTTTGTGGTAATAAAGCACTTAACAACTTGCAATTCACTGCTATACCGTGATCTTTAAGGGTCTGTTACAACCTAAACGACTCCATGATTCACGGTGTATACGTGCTGCTTATGTAACTTATATTCAAGGTTGTGATTTTGCTTCTAATTCATGGAAGCCTCAAAAATGGGAATTTGATGGTAAATTATACAGGCGTACTGTATATGAAAGTTAAATATGTGTAGTAGGTTGTATACTGGCTCTGTGTTTCCGTTAGATTTTTGTGCTAGCGGAATACAACTACTTTATTAAATATGGAGGCCATGGAAATGTGATTTAAACGATCCACTATTTTTATTTGCCTCGAGACAGACCTTATATCTGGTGTATTTTTAAATAACTCTCCCCAGAGCCGAAGGGACTCGGGGAGGCTGAGGTGGAGTGGGGACACGTTATCTGCCTGACGCGCCTCCCTCGCCTTGGCAGCGCTCGGAGGTCAGTGGAAGTGTGAAATCCACGGCCGGACACCTGCCAAGCCCAGAGATAAGGGAGAAGGCAGGACGGGAGCTCCAGTGTCCAGGTCCCAGAGGGTTCAATGGGCTTGGGATCCGCAGCCCATGGTGGGGAAACTGCCTGGAGAATCCATTTCTGCAATCTGCAGAAGAGATAACTTCTATTGGTTGGTCTGCACGTAGTGTACCAATGGATGTACCCACACTCCGTTAGCGTCATGAACACCTTCGCAACCCAAAAGGGGCAGGAGGGTTTTGCCTCCCGCCCCATCACAGACCTCAGAGCTCCGGGCAGCCCCTCGGCACCACTTACCCCCAGTGATGAACAGCCTGCCCTGCTCTGGGGTGAGCTTTGGGCCAGGCGTTGGACAGGTCGAGAATTACACCTGGGCAAACACCTGGTGGATGCCATCTGTGGTTGCGGCGCTCCCTGCCAGGACTGGAAGCAAAGCTGTAATTTCCCATTTTTACCGAGACCACCCCATGTCCCGAGGGGGTCACTGCTCAGGAGGGTGGCGGTGAGGCCGCTCACTGACCCCTGTGCTCTGGTGAGGCCACACCACGAGTCCTGTGTCCAGCCCGGTTCAGGAAGGACATTGAGGTGCTGGAGTGAGTCCAGAGACAGGAAGGGAGCTGGGGAAGGGGCTGGAGCCCCGGGAGAGGCTGAGGGAGCTGGGAAAGGGGCTCAGCCTGGAGAAAAGGAGGCTCAGGGGGGCCCTTGTGGCTCTGCACAACTCCCTGACAGGAGGGGGCAGCCGGGGGGGTCGGGCTCCGCTCCCAGGGAACAAGTGATAGGACATGAGGACAGAGCCTTAAGCTGCTCCAGGGGAAGTTTAGTTTGAACATTACGAAGAATTTCTTCCCAGAAAGAGTAATTAGATGTTGGAATGTACGTCCCAGGGAGGTGGTGGAATCACCGCCCCTGGAGATGTTTAAGGAACGGGTGGACATGGCATTGAGTGCTCTGGTCTGGTTGACAGGGTGGTGTTGGGTGGCAAGCTGGACCCGATGGTCGCAGAAGCCCTTCCCAACCGAAGCGATGCCGTGACTCCGGGACCCGCTGCCACGGCCACCGCCGCCACCGCCGCGCCCCTCAGGGCCGGGTGGGCCCGCGCTGCGGACGGATCCCGCGCGGCGCACAGCGGCCGTGACGCCGGCGCGTCTGATTGGCTGCGGCGCGCCTGGCCCCACATCAGCCCAGAGCCCGCTCTCCTCGCGGCTGGGCCGACGGGGGAAGAGCCGACGCCACGAGGGACCAATCGGCGCAGAGCTTTCTCAAGCCCCCTCTCTCTGCCGACCAATGAGCGGCCGGATCGGGGGGAGGTGTGCCCAATCGGAGGAGCGCTCTCATGCCGCCCGGCGGGAGGGGCGGGGGTCTCTCCGTGGTTCCCCTCAGCGCTGAGGCGATGCCGACATTGCCCGTTTTAGGATAAAAAAGGCACAGAATCAGCGAATCAGTTCGGTTGGAAAAGACGTCTGAGGTCATCGATTCCAACCTATGACCCAACACCACCCTGTCAACCACACCATGGCACTGAGTGCCACATGCAACCTTTCCTTAAACACCTCCAGGGCCGGTCATTCCGCCACCTTGCTGAGCAGCCCATTCTAATGTCTCAAACACACCTTCTGTGAAGAGTTTCCTCCTAAAAGCAGCAGCAAAACTGCCGCTTTCTCCCACCCAAAGCAACCTCTACTCCTAAAAAGAAAACGAGCAGCCAAATCACCTGAGAAGGGACCCAAAAATCCTCTCGATGAGCTGAAAAAGGTGTAATTTAGAAAGGACTGACCCAGTTACAGCTGAGGGAGGAACGGGTATGATGCATTTGCTGATAAAACTGGGCTTTTAGGAAAGCCTGACAGTGCTTCTCACTTAGTAGCAGGAGTTTTACTACTGCATCCTTACTTAGAGAGTGTTATGAATCCACGTTCCCTGCCTTCATTCCAGTTTTCCCTTATCCAAACCAGTCTTTCCCTCTTTCAAAAGTGACTTCGGAAATATGGGAAGTTAAGGAAAATTAAAAAAAACTTTAATGAGAAAATTTGCATTAAGAGGACTGCAGTGAGTACTGCAGTTAGTCTGGAGACTAGATTAGGGTAGCTGGAGGAAAATAGCCTGAATAAGATTAACTGGAATTGTCCATTTTCAAATCTTTTTAAGCCTTGCCTTATGCCTGCTAATAGTAATAATAGGTTAGAAATGAAATCATGTTTTCTGCCTCAGATTAGATTAGGGGCCGTTCAAAAGATGCTTCAGAGCTGATGAGCAGCAATAATGCTGCTGATGGCACTACCCCCTCGTGGGCTCTGAGGTAACCTGGAGTCACCTGTAAGATTAAATTGACTGATGAAATGCCTGGACCTGTGAGATAAAAGTTTTGTAACAATACCCTGCGGCGATTTCTGCAATACGCCGAGGCCTGACCATGAGCCATTGATCCAACAACGGGGTTAGGAAATCTAAAGATTTTGGAAAGGTTTTTTTTCTTAATTCCTATATTCAGAGTGTCGGCCAGCTGGTTGATGAGTCTGGATAAGAATAAGAAACTTCTGGCTCATTTGCTGTCCATGATCTCTGCAACCTCTCCATGGTGTCAGGAGTACAAGTAATCAGAATCAAAATCAAAGGCATTTGCAGAAAAGGAAAAAGAAATAAAAGGAAAAGGAAAGGGAAAGGGAAAAGGGAAAAAAAGAAGAAAAGAAACAGTGACACATTGCGAGAAAAATCTCATGGGGAGGACATTAAGGAAAAAAGGCCTAAAATGACAAATGGTCATAAAGCAATCAGCTATGACAGGTTGAGGCTGTGAGATCAAGACAGAAAAATAAGACTCAGTGAGGTTAAAAACTGGTCCACAGTAACGTCAGCTGGCTTTCTTTAAGGCTATGCCGCTTTTTTCAGCATAAAGATGATTTTAAAAGAGAGAACCCTGTGATCTGCTAAAACTTAGACTTGTAGAAGACCCCAATTTTTTCTGAACGCTTTAAATTGTTGTTCAATCCCTGTCTCTGAGTAAGACAACTTAAACACTTTTTTAAGAGGACATAGAGAAGCACACTCATGCTTTGTCAGTACAGTGAGACTGTTTTTAGAGGACCTTTCTAGAAACCTCCCAGCTCACCTCATTAAGAAGTTCAGTGTGGCTGAGATCCATGTTTCACGCCATGATGCAATGTACTCTTTGAGCAGACACTATTTCATTTATTTAAACGAGGAGGGTGAAACAGCACGCAATTTCATAAGAGCTGGGCATTTGGAGAGATAAAACTTACCTGAAAATAGGCTCATTGAGACAGGTCAGGAAATCAATTAAATACCAGGAAAGATTCCTAAATTATCCTGGCCTCGTGTGAAGGACGACCCTGAGCGCAGGCCTTCGAAGGCAGCCACTACCACAGGCCTCTGGAACTCTGTGAGGCACAGATGGGAAGAAACAACTGGCACTTTGGAGAAGTGATTTTGAGGGGATTCCACCATGGAAATTCACACAGAGAAACAGGAATGTTCCCAAATTCGCACAAACAAGACCTGTTGGAGCATAAACAGCACGAGGGGACCCAGAGAACACCATGCCAGCTGGAAACAAATCAAAGAATTATACCAGGCACAGAAAACAACACTCATGGCAGTTAATTATCAAGTTTTTTTGTATCATGAGGCTCTTTACATACAAGAAATGCCCCAGAAGCTGACTTTAGTGTGTGCTCAGGGTATAAGCAGAGCATGGCACTGAGGGCAGATAACCAGAAACCTCATAAGAACCTCAAAAATACCTGTCATCAGTTACCAACCTGTTCTGGAAGAGGATGAGGCTTCAGACTATACACAGGTATCAACAGATCAGCAATTTCAGGGCCATCTTAAATGAAAGCACCCTTTATAAATATGTAAAGCATCTATATCCTGTTGAAATCAAATAAAATCCTAAGTAACCTCCTGGATGTGGGCCCAACCCTTCCAGGGCCAAATAGAAAACAATGCTGAAAGGTCCAGGCCGTTCTGCTAAATGTGAAAATAAGTGCTTTGGCCAGACTAAAACTGGGAAAAAAGCCATAGCAGAGATGTCTACATTCTAAATATCTACTCAGCTACCTCAGGCTTAGGCTGAGCCACAGGGTTTAAACATCAAGAACATGGGGAATAAAATTAGAAAGAGATACTTCAAGGGTCCAAGTGGGGTTTCAATGTCTCCAGAGGCAGACTCCACAACCTCCCTGCGCAGCCTGTTCTTCCACCCTAAACGTAAAGAGGATCTTCCTCATGTACAGGTGCAACTTCTCGCATTTTAGTTTATGGCCATTGCTCCTCATCCTGTTGCTGGGCAGCACTGAAAAGAGCCTGGCACCATTCTCTTGGCACCCTCCTTTGAGATATTTATATGCATTAATGAGATCCCCTCTCAGTCTTTTCTTCTCCACGCTAAACAGGCCCAGCTCTCGCAGTCTCTCCCCACAGGAGACGCTCCAGACCCCAAATCATCTTTGTGGCCTCTGCTGGGCCCTGTCCAGCAGCTCCTTGCCTCTCTTGTACTGAGGAGCCCTGAGCCGGACCCAGCGCTCCAGACACGGCCTCTCGTGGACGATCAGCGCCCTCCTCCTGCCGCCCGCTCTCCTCACTCATCTCAGCGGCCTTTCCCAAGCTCCGCGTTTATTCCGTGATTTCCTCAAACCCGCGGCCCGCCCCGCCCGTGTGGTTGCTGTTGCGGCGCGCGGCCGGCGGGCGGCGCTGCGGCGGCGGCGGGCGCGGCG
>VZTD01002843.1:1510359-1523765 GCA_013397725.1 Rhagologus leucostigma | reverse complement strand
CTCCTGTCCCCTCCTGTCCCTGTCACCGCCACCGCCGCCATGGGCCGAGCGCGCCGCCGGCACAACTGGAAGGCCCGGCTGCCGCAGGGCCCCGCGCCGCCGCCCGCCGCCGAGCCGCTGGAGCTGCCCCTGGAGCTGGGAGGTGCGGCGGGACCCGGCGCGGCTCTTCCCTGGCGTTGTATTCGTTACGGGGAACTCGGGCTAAAAGGGACCGCGGAGCTGCTAGGATTGGAGTTGCTGCCGTGTCTTTACTGTATTTTTATTACGCTTGTATTGGAAGCATTGTTGGTATTTTTTAAAAATCCCCCTGGAATGGGCTGCCCAGGGACGCGGTGGGGTCACCGTCCCTGGACGTGGCACTCGGTGCCGTGGTGCTGTGGGGTCATAGGCTGGACTCGATGATCTCAGAGATCTCTTCCAGCCGAATTGCTTCCCTCGTTCTGTGACCTTGCCGGCTTTGCATTAACAGCTCTGTCAGAGCAGGTACCGCCTTCAGGGAGCTCCGGAGTTGGGCTCGGTGATCCTGGGTCCCTTCCGACTCACGGCATTCAGTGGTCCCGTTATTTATTAAAGCAACTACTAAACATACTTCTTATGTTAAACATTTGCTTTCTCAAGTGTTACTTTTTAAAAATCGCGTTTGTTACTCTTGGTTTTATTATTCAGAATTTAGTAACGCAGTTGTTTAGTATTAAAATCCACTGGAGCCCAGGTGAGGCGGGAGGCTGGGCGGTCACCCCAGGGCACACACTGTGTCCTGTGCTGCTCCGCTGCCCCCGAGCCTGGGGAGCTGAGTGAAAAGGCAAAAACTGCACAGTGTTGTTACATAAATCATGGAAAATCGCCCCCAGGGCTATAGCGAGCTCAGGGTTATTGAATCCCCAGTTTCGAGGTCTTTTGCCCTTGCTGATGTTGCAGGATTTTTTTTTGGCTGGGTGTGCGGGTTGTGTTTGTTTGAAACAGCTAAATCTGGCCTGGTGCTTGGTAAGCCTGCTAAGCAGTGTGCTGAAAATAATCCACCTGGCACGAGTGAATAATCAAACACTTGCCTTCAGATGGAGCAACGCTGAAGGGAATTGACCGAAGTAATGCCCTGGTCCTGCCAGCAAAAAAAGCGAAGAAGAAGAAAGTCGCGTGTGTCGTGCAACAGCAGAAGAAACCCCTGAGCAAGAAACAGAAGAAAAACCTGCAGAAAGTTTTGGAGCAGAAGGAAAAGAAAAAACAGGTACGATCCCGTCCCTCTCGGTGGATCAGGCGTTGCAGGAACCCGTCGTTTCTGGGTCCAGGCTCCTGTTCCTGCCCAAGCGTTGTGACGTGCATCGCTGGCAGGCAGTGACGTTATTGCATTTTGAAAGCTCCCTGTGGAACAGGCGGTGTGAGCAGCTTTGGCCTGCAAAGCTCAGTGCACCCCTAGCGCTGGCCTGTCAGTGCTTCTGAAACGCTCACTGTGTATTTTCAGTGTGGAAATAGAGCTTTTCTGTCTTTGTAAAACCTTTCCAGGCAAAATTCCTGGTCCTTTTAGTGCCCGAATAATGGCTGTCACAAAGGAACCCTGGTTTTGGAGGGGCTTTGAAGCTGTGGCTGCCTGACCTCCTGCCAGCGCCGTGTCCCACGTGAGGGATTTGAGGGGAGGCTCCCACTGCTCCAGGCCTCGTTCCAGTGGTGTAGTTCAAATCCTGCTGTTTGAAGGGTGCGGCTGAGCTGCTCCTTGCAGTGCTGTCAAGTCCCCATTTCTATTTTTGCTCTGGTACAGGGCTGAAATCTTCATCGGGGAGGACTGAGCATGGAGCAGCAGGAAGGTTTCACAGCTGCACAGCAGGGTTTGCCAGAGCACGGGGCGCTCCCTGTAATGCTCAAGTGCAAATCTTGAAATGAAATTATTTCCTGGTCAAAACAAGCGCTGATTTTGGTTGTTTTCCCCAAACAGCGAGCTGAGCTGCTGAGCAAGCTGAACGAGGTCCAGGCCTCTGAGGCAGAAATGAAACTCCTGTACACCACTTCCAAACTGGGGGTCGGGGAGCGCATGTATCAGGCTAAAAGGTAAAGGGATTTTTGGGTAGAAGCTTTGGAATTGATCACTGCAGTCGAACGGCCACGTTCTGACATTCTTGATTGTTCTTCTTCTTGGTGCAAACAGGTTCTTCAGAATGGATGGAGTTAAATAATTTGCTGGTTTTATCTGATAATGTGATAGCTCTTTTTTTGTATAAGAGGGTGTTAGTTAAACGAAGTTGGTCTTTCATAAGGAATGAAGTGGGTGACACATCTGCAGACTTTTAGCAATTATGCTAAACTATAAAATTGGTGGGTAAACATTTGCTTATTTTCTTGTACTGGAAGACATCTACTGATGTTGACCATAGTTGCTAGATGTATCAAGAGATGGATTTTTCAAAAGCTCCATTTTGGCAGGAGTTGCAACAAATTAAACTACAAAGATGCCTTCAGAAGAAATTAAAAAAACTCCAGGATAGAACAGGCTTAGATACAAATCCAGCAATCGGGTCCTTCAAGGCTTTACCTGGCAGAGTTGTGAAAACCTCCAGGAGTGGAGATCCTGTTTTTTGGGGAAGTCATGCCTGGTTTGAGGTGCCGAAACACAGTTCACATGCAGATGCTTTGTTCCAGGGTGACACAGGAGCCGAGGACTGATGTCCCTGAGAAGATCAGGAGCATCAGCGGTGCAAACAAGAGAAGGCACAGCTCAGGGTCAGAATCGGAGCCTGAGGAAGAGCCCAGCAGCTCTGAGGAGGAGGAGGAGGAGCAGAAAGAAGACACTGAGAAGTCCTCAGCCGGTGCTGTGAATGCTGCTGAGAAGCCAGAGGGAGGAGTGGGGAAGGCAGGGGCTGAGCAGCCTCCAGCTGGTCCCAGTGCCCCCGTTCCCCAGACAGCCCCCAGCAAAGCACCCTGCAAGCCTGCAGTGTTCGTCCCTGTGGACAGGACTCCTGAGATTCAGGTGAACAGCACAGTGCTCATCAGAGGCGTGGAGAGGACGGTGTATTCATCAGCTGGGTGCACTCAGGGTCCTTGTTCTGGCAGCTGGTGCAGGTCTGAGCTTTAAACCTGTCTGGTCCAGCAGAAGGAAAACTCGGTTTGTTTTAGGATATAAGCATTTCTCTCTAGTTTTACATACAGGATCACTAGCAGTCCTTTATTGCCCTTTGCTGGAAAATCTCGTGAAGTCCCTTTCAGCTCCCCATTGTGCTGTACCTTATGCTGGATGGTTTTGTCCCGTTTGTTGTAGGTGGGGCATCGCGTGGGAATGGGAAAAGCTCTGCATGGGTCTGAGCAGACCAGACAGTTGTGAAATGAGTTTTCCTTTGAAGTGCTGTATTAAGAAACTCAAGGGACTCTGAAGTTTCACGAATTAAAGTGCAGGGCTTGCCATCTGCTTTCTGGGAAGCTGCTCTGATGACTCTGGTTCTCAGACATGCTGGTGTGCTATTAACTGGTTTAGAGCCTTCCGAGCCACAGGCTTGCAGAATTCCTTGTTGTGGGTTTTATGGTCTGAGGAAGGGAAAAGTTTTCAATCCCGGGGAAAACAAAAAAAAGGAGTGAGAAACAATGCACCGAAAATCTGTGTTTTACACTGTTTAGGAAGCAAGACTGAAGCTTCCAATCCTTGCTGAAGAGCAAGTGGTCATGGAAGCCATCAACGAGAATCCCGTTGTGATCATATGCGGAGAGACGGGAAGCGGCAAAACCACACAAGTGCCTCAGTTCCTCTATGAGGCTGGATATGCCAGGTAGGAGTTGGATTTTTTTGCAGCAAATGGAATTGCAGAGACAACATTTTGGGAAAAACTTTGCTGTAATCCATGCATCTTCAGATCAATACACATAGAAGGCAATCCCAAACCTTCCTGTCTGTGTTTTTATTCTAACTATAACCAAGAGTGAGGCTGTGTGAATGATGCCACTTAATCTAGAAACCATGGTGAGAAATCCTCTTGTCGTTTTTCGGGGTGCTTCTCTGTTCAACCGAAACAACCCACCCTTTTCTTTTCCTCACCCCGTTAGTTCCAGCGGCACCATCGGGATCACGGAGCCTCGGCGCGTGGCTGCAGTGTCCATGTCCCAGAGGGTCGCCAAGGAGATGAACCTGTCTCACAGGTGAGCTTTAAAAAGGCCGAGACCTTGCTGGAAGATGGCACCGAGATGCTCTGTGGGTGACGTGGACTTTCTGCTTCTCCCCGTGCTTTTTCCTGCGGCTGCCCTGGTGTTGCCCCTCAGAGTGGTTTCATATCAAATCCGATACGAAGGGAACGTTACAGACGAAACACAGATCAAGTTCATGACAGATGGTGTGCTGCTCAAAGAGATTCAGAAGGTGAGTTGCTGTCCTCAGTGTTATGAAAAGGGAAACTTTCTGTACAGCTGGGAAGAGAGGCCAGTGTGGATTTGTTGCCAGTCTTTCGAATCAGAATCCTTTTCAGCACCAGAGATTTATTTCATCTCTACCCTTGATATTCCTGCCCAAGTCCCTAAACATTAGGTTACCTTGCTGTGTAAAATGAGAGCAAGGAAGAGGCTCTTGGGAGCCAGGCTGCTTTGTGTGGGGTGAGTGCATTAAACTGTGTGACACGCACAGCTGTGGGATGGGGGTCAGTGCTTGTGTAGCTGAGGGGTGGCCTGACTCACATGTCCTTGGCTGAGGCCTCCTGCGGTGAAATCGATCTCTCTCCTCAGGACTTTCTGCTCTCAAAGTACAAAGTCATCATCATTGATGAAGCCCACGAGAGGAGCATGTACACGGATATCTTGATAGGGCTCTTATCTCGCATCGTGCCCCTGCGTCAGAAGGTGAGAGGGGCAGGGTTCCTGCGCCGGACAGGGCTGTGCCGGGGAGGGGGTGTTAGACGTGAGGAGGCTCTGTGAGGGGGGACTCTCTGTGGTGTGGAATTCCACGGGAATCTGACACAAACGATGAAATAACTCTCAGTTAATATGTTTGTCTTTCACGATTGAAGAAGCACAGAGCCTACACAGAGGGGGAAATAGCACATACCAGTACCAAGAGGTGACTTTTCAGGCAAAATCCAGTTCATTTGAGACTTAGAGTGCCACAGGACACGTGTAGATTATTGAATCCCAGCAGCCTGGGAGAAGGGGAGATGTTTATTGTTGCACTGGCCGAGGCTGCCAGCAGCAGGGCTTGGGAGGAGACGTTTGGGGCTCAGGGTGACAGATTTGTGTCCCTGCAGAAGGGGCTGCCCCTGAAGCTGATCATCATGTCGGCGACTCTGCGAGTGGAGGATTTCACTGACAACACCAGGCTGTTCTCTGTTAAACCTCCTGTCATCCAGGTACTGTTCCCCTCCCTGGGAGCTGGAATACAGCGAGGGCGGCCTTTATCAAACCGGTTACAAAACAGGGGCACTCTAATCTTTCCAGTTGGTGCTGAAATCTTTCAGATGCCAATTTAAAAACAGTCATTTTGTTTAGGCTATTGTTTCTTCTGGGGCTCGGTGTTTTTCTTTCCACTTTTATCAGAAAACCGCCCTGGCAAAATCTGATTATCTTGAGAAACTCTTAAGTTATGGTTCAGGAGAACTAGAAAGCCTCAATCTGAGATGATTATGTGAAAGGGAGAAAAGTTTTGGTTTCTAGCATGGTTTTATGGTGTTCAGAGCAGACAACACCAGTAATTTCTGTGGGTCTGGTGTTTTGTAGGGTACAAAAGCCAAGGGCTGAACAGAAATACAGGGTGAGCTTTTCCAGTTGTCCCAGGAACACTGTGATGATTGTGCTGGAGTTACAACAGCAAACAAACCCTTTCTTTGTATTTCCTCTCCAGGTAGACGCAAGGCAATTCCCTGTCACTGTTCATTTTAACAAGAAAACTCCCCTGGATGACTACAGTGGGGAGTGCTTCAGGAAGGTGTGTAAAATCCATCGGATGCTGCCTGCAGGTGAGAGAACTTCACTGCTGAGAACCTCTCGAATACCTCATACTGAACGTGTCTAAAGTTTCTGTGTTGGTTTTTGTTTGTTTGTTTATTTATTTATTTATTTATTTATTTATTTATTTCTCTTGCAGGTGGGATTTTGGTGTTTTTAACAGGCCAGGCAGAAGTTCACTCTCTCTGTAGAAGACTAAGGAAAGCTTTCCCATACCAAAAAAACAACACTGCAGGTAATGCTATAGAAACTGCTAGACTTTGAATTTATCCCGCTGAGAAGTGAGCTTAATTTGCATCTAAAAACGCAAACTTTTATTTTAAAACCACAAGAAGCGAGGTTTGGGGAAAGGGCTCGTTGTGGATGATGGTCATGACTGATGTTAAGTATTGTCCTGGTTTGAGCTTGGGAAAAGGTCCCCTTCCAGTTCCCCTGTGCCTTCAGTGTGACCGTTTCCTTCTTCCATACCGTGCATCCCCAGAAAGGTGGGAGGGGGACCAGACTCCTCCCACCACCTTTTCCAAGAGGAAAACATGCTCAGCTAACAGCTGTTCCACTGGCTGTTTTTGTAGGAGGAGAGGATGACAAAGAAGACTCGCTGGAAGAAATCAGGAAATTTAAGAAATCGAGGAAGAGGAGGAAAGTTCTGGTAATGTGTGATGGTTAGAATTCCTCCAAGAGACAGAAGGGAGCAGATGCCTCCCTGCAAACAGCACTCCTGTGTAGCTGTGCCTCTCACCAGCTCTTCTAGGCTTGCCTGAAGCCCTGGAGGCCACACGTGTCCCCTCAGGAGTTCCAGCAGTGCTGCCCGCGCTGCTGCAGAGTGCTGAAACTCTGGATGTTGTGGCAGGAGATTGATTCAGATTGAGTACTGACCACTAAAACTTTAATGGAAGGAGCTCCAGACTTGCTGGCACCGGGGCTGCTCCTCATCTCAGCATTTGTTACCCAAAATTGGGACTGATGTATTTGTTACCAAGGATGGAGTTTGGCTTGTGCCCATGCACTTTGTCAGCAGGAGATCCTGATGCTCTGGATACGCTGATGTTTGAGACATATCCCTCTGTCACCTTTGCAGTCGGTGCTCAGCTTTGCTTTCAAAGCAATGCAAAGTGCTGTTCGTGTCCCCCCTTAACGAGCTGTTGTCACCTTTCTTCTTTTTCTCAGACACTCCCCAAAATTGATCTGAACAATTACTCTGTGGTGCCGGTGGATGAAGGAGACGAAGACAGAGACATTGACAGTGATGATGATGCTGCAGGCTCCGATCTTGACCTGGATTTAGGAGATGGAGACTCAGAAGAAGGTTTGGCACATATGAGAGAAAGAATCCCTGTCTCCTGTCCGCTGTGAAATGAGTGACATGAGTTGGTTGTCCTGAGCTGAACTGCTGTGGTACCACAGCAGCCCCGTGTCGTGGGAAGCTGTTAAGGTTTTCCAGCTTTGTACCAATTACTTTCCTGGTTTTAGGGAAGTGGTGTTTGTGCAGATGTTGTTGGGACTAAGCCTGGAAGTTGGGCTGAACTCTGCTGGTTTGCTTCCCCACAGATGAGAAATCCGATTCGTCCCTGCCGCTGTACGTGCTCCCGCTCTATTCCTTGCTGGCACCAGAGAAACAGGCAAAGGTAAAGGATTTATTGTCACAGTGGGCAGAAGGTCTTACAGATCTGTGTGATCATTGTCTGAAATCACAAGTGAGCGAAAATTCCCATCTCGGACTGTCCATCAGCGTGAATGGCCCAGGTGGGATGGGATTGGGGCAGGCCTGGCCTGGGCTGTGGTCTCCCTCATGTGCCACTTCAGAGGGTGGGAGAGATGATCGGTGACAGTCCTGCAGGATCTCTAAATCCATCCTGGCCCTGGGCACATCGGGGTGCTGCTGCCAGCAGGGAGCTTGAACAGATTCCTGTGTTCCCTCCTGTCTTTGGAGGCAGCCTCAGTGACTGAACACAGCTCAGTGCTGGTGTGTGCTCCACCTGGAGCCCCTGTGGTCATTTCTGAGGCTTAACTGAGCTGGACAAAGAGCTCCAGAGCTGGAGACACGGAGTTAAGTCTCTTCTTGGACTCCTGGGTTCCCCTTGCAGTGCCATGAGCGCTGCCATCCCTTTGCAGCCCATCCAGGACGACTGCCTGTCCCTTCCCTGTCCCTTCCCTGTCCCTTTCCACTGCTGGCACTGCCTCTCACGTGCCCGTCTGTCTCTCGTAGGTGTTCAGGGCTCCTCCTCCTGGCACCAGGCTCTGCGTCGTGGCCACCAACGTGGCTGAGACATCCCTCACCATCCCAGGCATCAAATACGTGGTGGACTGCGGGAAGGTCAAGAAACGTTTCTATGACAAAATCACGGGGGTCTCGTCCTTCAGGGTCACCTGGATCTCCCAGGCCTCGGCCAACCAGCGGGCGGGCCGGGCCGGCCGCACCGAGCCAGGCCACTGCTACAGGTCAGTGGCCTGGGGACGGGGCCCGGGAGGGACAGACAGCCCAGGGTGTCTCGGTGAATTTGGATCATCCCCCATCCCGCTGCCCCTTCCACAGGCACCCCGTGCTGCTCGCAATGTTTCGGGGCGGTCTGCCCCGCATTCCAGTGGGAGAGGTGAAGCCAGGTGTGAACTGTCACTGGCGATGTTGGTTTGAGTTTGGCTTCTCAGGGGGCCTTTCTCTTGCTGAAAACTCTTATTTTCATGGCTGGATTAGATTTCACCATGGCCATATTAGATTTAACTATGGCCAGATGGGTTTAACTCCAAGCCGAGTCAACTTATTGTGAATAAGGCAAACGCCCCAGCCATGTAAATAATTATATGGCTATGTAAACACTATCCACAGCTGCCTTTTAAAAAAATCCCTTTCTAATTTTTCATGCATATCTTTTGAGTTAAGGTTTCTTTTAAGAACCTAAACAGCAGTTCTGGTCCACTAGGTTATACTCTTCAGCAGTTTTCATGGACTTTGAGAAATTTTCTGCTCCAGAAATAACAAAGCGACCGGTAGAAGACTTGATTCTGCAAATGAAGGCATTAAATATAGAAAAGGTGAGTTGGAAAGGGCTTTGTACTACAGCACCCATTAAAATGGTTGCCCTTAGGAGCCAGAAACAAACAGAAATGTATTTTATTGTCATTGCTTGAAGCTGTGCCTTGTGGTAGAAATTAAGATCCTGAGAGTCCATTTTGGTTCTGCAAGTTGCAGAGGCTGCTCTGAATTCTACTAGGCCTTAACAGACATGTTTCTTCTGGGAGCAAATGCTTTCTTATATTCTTAGAGGTTAAAAAAAACCCTGTCTAAACAGGGGCTGCGTTTTGGAGATACTGAAGCACAACACTTAAATTTAGACTTTCAAGCAGCCTGCCCTGGGCGGTGCCTGCAGTCAGTGGCAGCGAAGGGTGATTCTGGTATTTCTGTGTCCTAGTGTTTTTGTTCCGAGCGCTTCCTGCCATTATGTGTCCTTTCCTTTCGCTCCTGGCAAACATCCTGAATGTTTTTCTTTGGCAGACGTAACCAGAGGGGAGGATTTCACTCCCTTCCAGAGCTCCTTACTGCGCTCAGACTGTTTTCCAGTGACAGTCCTGCAGGATCTTTAAATCCATCCTGGATGTGTCGTCCCACAAAGATCCTGTGTCAGCGATATGCTGAGGGCTTTTTCTCCTTTTTCCCAAGGTAATCAACTTCCCGTTCCCAACACCGCCTCCCACGGAAGCCCTCGCAGCAGCTGAGGAGTTGCTGATAGCCCTGGGTGCCCTAAAGGAACCCCCTATGACAGGAAGGTAATGCCTGTGGTCCCCCACTAATTTCCTCCACTGTCGAGCCTGTGGGCTCTGCTGTCCTCCCACCTCCTCTGCCACCTCAGCCCTCACATCCGAGGACGTGCTTTGGCACAGAAACTGGCATCGTTTCAGTCTCTGGTTCGCCTCTGTTTGTTTCACTGGCCCTGGGTGTGTTGGGCAGGGTAAGACTGTGCTGGGAGTGTCCGTGCAGGGCTGGTGGGAGCTGTGTTAGGAAGAGGAATCTTTCCCCTGGCCTGTGGGACCAGCACATAACAAAGCCTGAGAAAACACATCCAACTAACTGGGTGCCAAAACCGGGAGCACAAACTTGTTCTAATTCAGAGTTACTTCGTTACATGAGATCTCTTTCCCCTCGGCCAGGCTGAAGCAGCAGCTGGCAGCGAAGCTGAGCTGCCCCATCAGTCCCCTGGGCAGAGTAATGGCCACTTTTCCTGTAGCCCCCCGCTACGCGAAGATGTTGGCATTGAGCAGGCAGCACAACTGCCTGCCCTACAGCATCACCATCGTGTCTGCCATGACCGTCAGGGAGCTGTTCGAGGAGTTTGACAGGTGAGTGGCTGAGCCTGATGTGCTCCTCGCGGGCTGTCACGGCCGTGCCTCTCACACCGTGCCCCTCTGCCTGCAAGCACAGCGCTCACCCGTGCCGTTCTGTGCTTCTTTCAGGCCAGCAGTGAGTGAGGAAGAGGCAGCCCAGCTGAAGGGGAAGAGAGCGAGGTTTTTGCAGATGCAGAAGGTCTGGGCTGGGCAGGGGCCGATGCAGAAGCTGGGGGACCTCATGGTGATGTTAGGTACAGCCCCTGCTTCCCTGGGCCATTCACTCCATTCTGTTCTCCTCCTGTCACCCTGAGCCCTCAGCCTTGCACAGCCGAAGGCTCCCTCGTGCTGCAGGACTGAGTTCAGCAGTGTTTTCCAGCCTCCGATGTCCCAGTGCCGAGAGGGAGCTGTGAAATGCACACATTGACTGGGACAGTGCTGCCCCACCCTTGGTTTAACCAGGAGAACTGACCAGCTCCTGCTGTCTGTCCCCTCCCAGGAGCAGTGGGGGCCTGTGAATATGCCGGGTGCACCCGTGAGTTCTGTGAGGAAAATGGGCTCAGGTACAAAGCCATGCTGGAAATCCGGCGCTTGAGAGGGCAGCTGACCACGGCAGGTGAGCGGGGCTGGGGAGGACGTGCTGTGCTTATTCTCTTTCGGGGGATGACGCATCCACAGAGCTGATTTTGTTTCCTGTTGAATCTTCCCTCACCTCTTTTTCCCCGCAGTGAACTCGGTCTGCACGGATGCTGGGCTCTACGTTGACCCAAAGATGAAGCCCCCAACAGAAGCTCAAGTGACCTACCTGAGGCAGATTGTGCTGGCAGGGCTGGGGGATCACGTTGCCCGAAGGGTTCAGGCAGAGGAGCTCCTGGATGACAAGTGGAAAAATGCGTACAAGGTAAACAGCTTGGCTGGGCTCAGTTCCTCCTCCCCTGCGTGGCAGAAAGGTGCTCCTGTGCAAAGCCCAGGTTTCTGGCCGGGGTGCAGCACTGAGGATGCCTGTGCTGGCTTCCTGCAGCTCCTCTCTGTGGAATTTAAGTTTGCAGTGTTGCAATTTCCCGGTGTTCACGTAGGAAATGTTATAAAGGAGCTAAGAAGTATCATTAGCTCATCTTGTAGAGTGCTTGGTGTCTCCAGAGAAGGTGAAGCAGAAAATGATGGGGTTATTAAAAACCTCCGTCACTTAAAGCAATCCTATAATCTGAGAGAGACTGAAATGAGATGCAATGAAGAAATTGAATTGTCAGTAACTTGTCTTACTCTGCTTCAACCTTTGTGCCTCCTCACAGACTGCACTCCTGGAGGACCCAGTGTTCATCCACCCGAGCTCAGTCCTCTTCAAGGAGCTCCCAGATTTTGTGGTGTACCAAGAAATTGTAGAGACTACAAAGCTGTACATGAAAGGTGAGTGCTGGGGGCCAGCTTGTGCTGCAGCCCTGGTGAGGGGCTCAGAAATGCCTTGGCAGAGTGTTTCCCCTCCGTGGCAGCTGAGTGCTCTCCTTACTGAGTGGTTGTGACTCCTGGGATTTGGATCCTTAAGGCCTTCTAGATCTGGATCAAGAGATAAGTTGGCCTGTTTTTTTATTTGTCTGGCAGAATTGGCTGGAGCAAAGCTCAGCTTCCGAAATGGCTGCTTTGCCCCTGCCCTGCCAGCCACAGCTGCCCACTGCTGGTCTCTGAACAGGTTTTTTACAACATGAAAAGGTTGACTTGAAGAATGAAACACAAGTAAATCTGTGGAGATGAGCTCCTGCCCATGCCCTGTACCCGTGGGGCTGCCAGTGAGTTGAGGCCCGTGGCAGCAAACCTGCATTCGGTTGTGTTTGCCCTCCTCAGGCGTGTCTGCAGTCGAACCCGAGTGGATTCCTGCCCTGCTGCCACCATACTGCCACTTTGGGAAGCCTCTGGAAAATCCTCCTCCCTCCTACTGCCCTGGAACGGGCCGAGTTCGCTGTCACAGGCCCAGTGTCTTCTGTAAGTGTCCGAAGGTGTCACGCACGAGTTCTGTCCCAGAGCTGCTCTGTAGCTCCTGTGACGCTGCTCTAACGAGGCTGTCACAGCACCAGAAAGGTCGAGCTCTGCTCGGGCCGTCCAAAGAGCTCAGCAGTGCTTTGAGCGTCTCCGTGGGGCTTGTAGCATTTCAATACTGGCATTCCCCACTGAAATGGGCACTTCACGGAGCCCGTTGCTCGCCCGGTGAAGGCTGGGCGGGGGTTGCAGTGTCCTCCCCGCTTCCCTTGGCGCCTGTGTTGTCACATCTCCCTGGAAATGTCCCTCCTCCAGGAGCATGGAGGAGACCTGGTGGGGTCTTTGTTTCCAGACCGTGTGGGCTGGCAGCTCCCTGCTGTGGAAGTCGACTTCCCCGAAGGAATTGATCGCTACAAACACTTTGCCAGGTTCCTGCTGGAAGGAAAGGTGAGTGCGTTCCAGCTGCAGCATTTCCTTGATGTTATCAGTAAGTTTTTAGCCCAGTTTTTGGAGGAGATGAGCCTTGTGGCTTCATTTTGTGTGTGTGTGCCCATTCCTCATAACTTGTTGGTGGATGGGGGAGTTTGTTGTGGTTGATGAGGTGGGGAAGGTATCTTTAAACCACAAAAAAGCATGAAAAATCAGTATTTCAGTGAAAGAGACCCCCAAATTTAAGTCTTCTTTTTGCAAAGGAAAAAAAAGCTAATAGCTCATGTCTTTGTCCACCCTGAGGCAGAAGAATTGTCCAACAAGCCAGTCAGGACAAGACTGTTATGGACACACGGATAGGAGGAAGATGTTAATGGAGAATACGACATGGAAAGTTATAGTAGCACAAGTTCATTGATGGTTGTTACCATATAACAATTAATTTACCTTATTCATTATATAATTGTTGTAACAAATCTTGCAGGTCATTAAAAAGCTGAGTTCCTACAGCCAGTGCCTGCTGTCCAGTCCCCTCATAATGCTGAAGACATGGTCCAAGTAAGTTGTTAAAAACAAACTTCAGGTCATTGTCTCCACGAAACACTTTTCACTTTCTTTCTAAGTTTAAAAAAAAAAATCAATGCTGGGAAGGGTGTCGTAGGTTGTGATCTTGGCTGTAGCTGCAGGGCGAGGAAAATGAGTGTTCTCACCAAGAAAAGGTGTGTCCCAGGAGAGCTGGTGGTGGTGAGGGCAGTGCAGGACACGCAGCCTGCTGGGCTCTGCTGGGC
>VZTD01002843.1:1454637-1498804 GCA_013397725.1 Rhagologus leucostigma | reverse complement strand
TGTGGTGCGGGGCTCGGTGCGGTGCGGTGCGGTCGGTGGCTGGAGCCGGTGCGCTGCGGGCTGGGGCTGGTGCGCGGGCACGTTTGCTTGTGCAGTGCGGTCCGGAGAGCCGAGCGCTGCAGGTGGAGGTGTCGCCGCTGCAGCTCCGAGCAGCCTCAGGCTCTTACTGTGGGCAAATGCCGGCTTGGAGTGTTCCACCCTCGGCGACAGCAAATTTGCCCGAAGTGAGCAGGTTAACCTGGTTAACGAGGGCTCTTTGCATCCCTGGAATTAGCTGGGCATGCGATGCTTGGAAGAGCATCACCCTGAGCACCAACCCTTCCTGCCTTCTCACCTGCCTCTACCTGCAGCACCAGTTATTCCCTTCATAAATAGATGAGCAGACTAGTGGGCTCACGCGTGCTCTGGTGAGGTGCTCTCCCACCTGGAAACGGGGCAGATGATGTGCGGGAGCGCTCCAAAGGAGCCTTGTGCATGGAGCAGCCTCTGAGTTATCCTCTCTCCTAGGCTGAAAACCTGCAGAGTTGCTTCTCTGAAGACCTGTTTTGTCCACAGGAGGGGTCCTGAGGCTGAAGAGGGTTTGTCCCCAAAATGTGGAGCTGTGGATGGAGTTGTTGGTCTGTTCAGTAACTGCTGCACAGTTTTATGAACCAGCACTCCTATCCCGGCTGCTGGGACACCAGTTATTCTGCTGTAATGTAGAGCTCATCCCCACATGTAGCCAACCCTTTTTCTCCCTGTCCAGAGCAGATGTGCTCCCTGCCTTGGCCTTTCTCCAAGCTTCCACCTACCCAGGCCAGCCCCATAAAATTTGCTTCTGATGAAAGAGGTGAACAAACACCTCATAGCCAATGGCTGGCGTTGCATGTGGTGCAAAGTCTCTGCCGAAAATGACCTACTTAAACGTACCCCCTGGAAGCACTACTGGCTGGGCAGAACCAGACAGTCCTGTAGATTAAACAGCAGAAAATCTTTGTTCAGTTTCGTGGACATCAGGAGCTGGGTACCTGCAAATAAAAGGCTGAAGGGCCCCTGCAGAACAGAAATGACATTTTTCGTGCAAAAACCTTTCTGCCCTCTTTTTAGCTAATCCTGATTCTTTCAACCTAATTAGCTAAGTCCGAGTAATTTGCAGTGAGAACAGAAGATGAGGAAAAGATCAACCCTTGTTTCTCCTCCCTTCACCTCAAGCCTGTGGTCTCCACATCTTCAGCATGACACAAAATTGCCCTGAGCTCATATTTTTTCCATTTCACATTAAGCCTGATAACTGAGTGATGATGGGTGATGAGGAATATTCGGGCCCTTACTGAAACTCCTGGGTTTCAGAGTAGCGTGGGTAAGAGGAGCTTGAAGAGCTGGGGTTGGGCAGGTAAAGGCTGGTGTGCCCATCCTGGCTTCCTGAGCTCTGTCAGGATGGTGTATCCTGATGGAAAAACACTTAATTACAGAGAGGTGGTTGTTTCAAGGATATCTTTGGGTGAAGTCTCCAAGGGAAAGACACAGGAAGCAGGGAGCTTGGAGCCTGTCTCCTGCCCTGTCTGCATCGGGCAGCCTGTGGGGTTGGCCCTGCAAAACCTGGGGATGCTGCTTTTCTGGAAGCATCTGGAATGCCGCAGACCTGCCCAAGGTGTGAGCTTGCACACAGCGAGGCTGCATCAGCTCATCCCTCTGCTACCCGTGGCTGCTCCACTTGGGAGCACTCCGATGCCGTCCTGGGAGGCGGGAGGAGGCGACAGCACCGTCCTTGTTGGTGTAGCAGGGTGAGGAGGAGGGTGGTGAGAGGATGTGGAGGGTGAGGTCTGACTGACCCAGCTTCACTGCTCCTTCCAGTCTGCAGGGGAAACCTCATCTCTCAGTTTTACTGAGCAGGGTGCCTCCCTCCTGGAGAAGCAGGATTTGTGATGCTGTGGTGGAGCTGGTGCTCTTCTGGCCCCGATGGACAGTAACCAGATCCTTTCAGTTCCTCAGGAACAAAGATCAGCCTGGTCAGGAGGGGGTCAAACATCTAAGTGACACTTTGCAACCCATCTAGTTGACAAATACTCTGTTTTTATTTCAGACATATGACCATGTTTGTTTTGACCTAAAAGTAGCTTAATTTCAAGGCTACCCTATTATGGGGATCTTAGCACCTGTGGAGTACCTTGAGCTGCTGTGCCCGGGTAGGAGGGAGCTGGGAAAGGCAGCAGGGAGCTGGGATGTAGCTCCATCTGACGGGATACATGTTATAAAAATAAATGCATATGCAACAAGTGATCAAAGGAGTGCAAGACAGAACAAGCAAGTAAAGGAAATTAAATGTTCTTGATTGTAATCAATTTGACACTCCGGAATCAGGGTTGTAAAGCAGACTAAATGAAAATTTTTCCTATTGCTGCTTCTTTGCCGTGAAATCCTTGAGGCTGGCAAAATTAGAGCAACATGTGGGCATGGAAGTGGCAACGGGAAGGGTTTGCTGGGTTAGATGGGTTACACAGCACTGTGGAGATGTCTGCTCAGGGGTAGGGCTTGCAGAGCCCTGCTGCTCACAGGTAGCTCAGGCTTGCCATGAAATGCCTAAAGAAGGATGAGGTGGTGTGGGGAAAACCTCTGGCAGAGTTCCACCTCAACCCGCCGTGTCAACAATACGTGCCCAGTCAGATCGAGCTGCTTCAGAGCAGGAGCTGCTGAGCTGCCACCAGCATAAAGCCCCTGTCCTTCCTCCCGTTGGTGGATCAACCCCACTTCCGTAAGCTGGCTGGGTTACCTAAGCAGGGGCAAGGATTTGTGCTTGCAGAAGAAAAGATTATGGTGGAACACATCCAAAGTAAATGTTCAAGAAGGAACAAGCTCTTGCCCCTATTGCAGCCCTCCGGAGGCAGGGACGGAGTGATGGCAGGGGTGCCCGGATGCCAAGACCTGAGCTGAGGAGGGCTTAAGTTGTCTTTGAGCTCCTGCAGGCATTTCCCAGCACACAGGACAGTGATATGGGAACACGGTTGTGCCTTGCCTTTGCCCTGCCTCATGATCAGCTGTGAGTCAGTGCAGGTTGGCAGCTGAGAGGAGGCAGGGGTGTCCCGTGCTATGCTGGGACACAGCTGGGTTACCATCCCAGTTCTCCATCTTCTTTTTGGGAATCCAGTAGGCTCTCCCTGCTGGTACCCAAACAGTTATGAGGATAGCTGTGCCACTTCTCCTTGCTTGCTTTTAGCTGTGTGCAGCTGCCAACTCCGCGAGGCCTTAGGGACCTAAGTTGTTTCTCCCAGACAAGTAAAACATGCAGAATAGTGAATAATTCAGTGCTGGTTTGCCTAATGCGGAGCCAAGTCTCCAGCACATCAAAAACTCGGAAACCCTGTGGGTAGGATTTGAAAAGTTAAGCCTGAATAAATAAGCTGGCAGCTATCCTTGTGGCGTAGACGTGACGCTTCTGCACACACGGGAGTTCTCACTGTAGATCCAGCTGGGTCTCAGTGTGCCAAACACACCTGGAACCTCTGGAGAGCCTCTGTTGTAACTGCCACCTTTGGCTCTGCCTTACCTCGAGCTGAGAGTGGATGTGCTCATCTGCAGCCACAAAGCCCAAAAGCTGTGTGTCCTTACTGTTTTCCTTACAGAACGTCAGGATCAACCCCAGCAGCATCTCCTTCCAGATGTGGAAAGACATCCCTGTTCCTTTCTACTTGTCGGTGCATTTCTTCGAAGTGCTGAACCCCAAGCAGGTCCTCCAGGGAGCGAAGCCGGTGCTGAACCAGCGTGGACCCTACGTGTACAGGTCGGGTACCACTTGTGGTCCAGCTTGGCATGGGCCTGACCACTGTGCTGCCTGCCAGGCTGCTGGCTGGCTCCTCTGGCAGGAGGACGTGGCATCAGCAGGCTTGGTGAGAGCCCGGCGGCACTGGATTTTAAAGTGTCCGAAACGTGCTCTCATTGCTCTGATCACGCTAAAGACACGCGTAGGGCCTCTGGCCGCCGAGGCAGCGAGATTGGTGGGTGCTCCACTGAGTTGTGGAGCTCAGTCCTTTCCTGGGGTCTGTTGGGCAGGCGGATGGCAGCCCACTGGGCTGATGTGGTGCAAACATGGGTGTGAGGGGTGTTGGTGGCTGACCCTGTCTTCAGAGTGCTCTTCTTTCATCTTCACTGTGCGTTTAAGAGCCCAGCTCTTGAGCTGGAGTCGCCTCAATACCGAACTTCATGGGTCAGTCCTTATCTAACGTGAGACCCAGAATGTGCCTAACGTGAGCGCTCTGGTCATGGGAGCCAGCGTGGAGAACAAGTACGGAGCACTAACACTGGGTCAGCCCCGCACGCAGCAGGGCTGGGTCTGTTTGCCGTGGCTGAGAATGGTGGCTGAAGCCCCAGGTGTTTCTCAGCTCCTGAAAGAGCAAGCGGTAGTTGGTGTTGAGTTGAGCGTGTGAACTTCCCCTTAAACAGTGATTTTCAGCACCACAGTGCCTATACTGATGTGGTGAGGTTAAACCAGCAGCCTAAGCAAGCTCATGTGGGAAGATTATTGGTTAATCCAAAGCTGTTTGAGCAGCGTGGAGGGGAAGCCTGCAGTATGTATATGCCCTTGTTTCTTCTGGAGTTGCAGGTCACGCCATGTGGGTTCTGCATGTTGTGATCGTATCACTCACTTGGCTTGGGGAAAAGCTTCACTTTAAATAATAATAAACAAAGGTTTGAAGCTTATTAGTGTTCTTGTGTTCCTGCTGAGCAAGATTAGTGCCCTTCCCTAGCGTGGGCTGTAAAACAGAGGCTCCACAGTGAAGGACTTTCACTGTTTTTGCTGGTGAGTTGAGCTTCAGTTCCTCCAGGAGCAGTAACAGGCTTGTGATGTTGGGGACATCAGCAGCCTCCGTGAGACTGGGGCTGCCCTGTGGCGTGGGCTGAAGTCCAGCAGCACTGGGCAGTGTGCAGGACATGGATGGCCTGAAGCCCTGAGGAGCAGAAGGGCCACGATGCCGTGTGGAGGGTCAGGCTGCCCTGAACCCAGGAGCCATCAAGGAGCTTGGGAGCAAATCGGTGTGGGCTCACTGGTGGAACATGTGGCATCTTGGCTGGTCCTCTCCTGTTCGCAGGTTGTTTTGGTGTGTGGGTTGCTGTGGCTCTGCTGGGCACCTCTCTGACGTGGCTGGGCCTTCCAGTGGCTGTAGGTGAAGCAATGGAGGATACTTGGGCTTTTGTCTTAAATTTCTTGGGTGTTGAGCTGGGAAGAAACACTTTGTGTCTGCAAGAATCCTGTCAGGGATGCCTCTCTCCTGGGCTGCCCTCTCCTGCTGCCAGACCCTAACCCTGGTTGGGGTGTGAGGTTTATATCTATTCCCACACTGCCTCCCCAGCTGCTCCGTGGATCCTCGCTGGGGTTTGGTCTCCTTCAAGCCCAGGCCTGTGCAGGCCATCCTTGCTCCACAGGCTGCAGGGGCTCTGCCTGGGGGAAGGTTCCCATGATCTCCCATCTCTTCGCAGGGAGTACAGGTATAAAACAAACATCACGTTCCATGACAATGACACCGTTTCCTTCCTGGAGTACCGGAACCTTTTCTTCCAGCCGGACCTGTCCAATGGCACCGAAGATGAGTACGTTGTTGTGCCAAACATTTTGATGTTGGTAAGTGCTCACTGCCTGGATGGGTTCCACCTTCTGAGCTTGCGGGGAGGGTGGTGCAGACCAGCACTGAATTACTGAATCGCTTTCTTGTGGGTCTTAAGGCTGATCAAGCAATGAGGTGGTTAAGCTCAAAAAATGCAATTATCTGTGTTCTGGGTGTTAATTGTTCTGCTGGGCTGCTACTGTTCCAAAACCAGAGTGTGCAGAGGGGCTGGCAAAGCAGCTAGGCTTGAGTCTGCAACTTCACCTGAGCATCCTGTGGGGAAGTCAAGCCTACGAGCCCTCAACTGCTTTCTTCCCAAACTGGGAATAAATGAAGAGCCTCAGTCTGTCCAGAGGATTCCTCTTGGGCTACTGATGGGAGCAGCAGAATGATTTTGCTTAGCTCCAAAAATGCTTCCTCTTCGGTAAAGATGGGGCTCTCATCCCAGAGGTTTGTTTTCTTTCCCAGGGAGCAGCTGTGATGATGGAAAAACTGCCGAACATTTTGAAGATTTTACTGAGTGGAGCCCTGGCTGGCCTGAAACAGGAGGCGTTCATGAACCGGACGGTGGGGGAGATCATGTGGGGGTATGAAGACCCCCTTATAGACACGATAAATAAGCTTGTTCCTGGCCTGATCCCTTTCAAGGGGAAATTCGGATTGTTTGTAGATGTAAGTAAAGTGTTGGTTGGGAATGCTAAAATCACAGCAATATTGATCTTGGGGATAGCTCAGACACTCAACTAAGTAGAAGTTGAGGAGCTGACAGTATGTGAGGCACCCCTAGGGCTGATGGAGCACCCAGAGTCAGTAACGTGTTGCAGCCTTGCTGTGTGCGGCAGATTAAGAAGCCGTTCCTTCTCTCTGCAGTTTAACAACTCCAATTCAGGACTGTTCACTGTAAACACAGGCATGAAGAACATCAGTCAAGTTCACATGGTGGATTCGTGGAATGGGCTAAAGAAGGTCAGTGTCTGGCAGCAAACCTTTAATAATGGGGCAATGCCTGACTTAAAGCAGGGTAAGCTGAAAGCGTTGGGTGCTGTTGTGCATGGGTCAGGTTTGAAAACAAGTTTCTACAGGACTTCAAGTGCTGCAGCTTCTGTTCTAGCAAGTTGCCAGGAGCCAGCCGTGCGGCAAGGGGCTTGTCAGGAAGCATTAAATTCATCTCATGGGTTTCACTTGGACTCCCTTGCAGTGCTGTTGGAGCTGGTTGCCTCTAATGGCTGAAGTCTCAGGCTCCTGTAGCCCGTGTTGAGGGTGTTAAATACTCTTGTTAAAGGATGCTTTACTCTTCCCTTGTGGAATTCTGCTCCTAACTAAAATCAGCTGAATCTAGAGATCAGTCACTGGGGACAGGTGGGGCTTGTCCATTAACTGGGCAGATGTTTGACTCTCAGAATCATGGGGGCTGGAAAATACGCTGAAGATGGGAAAGGTCTTTGATGCTGCTATAGAAGCAGTGTGAGGTGGTGGATATTCCATGCAGGGGTGAAAGCTGACTCTGCAGCAAGCTCTTCCTTCTGAGTTCTTCTCTCTACACTTGTCCCACAGGTGAAGTACTGGCAGAGCAGCCAGTGCAACATGATCAATGGGACATCGGGGGAGATGTGGCCGCCCTTCATGTCCCCGACCTCCCTGGAGTTCTACAGCCCTGATGCCTGCAGGTGAGGCCACAGCTGCCAGCCTGTCCCCGTGCGGGTGGCAGGACACGCTGCACCCATCCTGCACACACGGAGCCCCCGTGCAGTGACACAGAGGGCTCAGGATTTGTTTCTGTAGTTAAAGTTCAGCTGCAGTTTGGGGTTGTGGTATCTGAGCTTTGCAAACAGTGTAGTTGCCTGATTATCAGCATCTTGTGGTGTCCATAAATACCTTCCACATCACTGGAGAAGTCCAACTTGCCCGAGGTGAATCAGTACAAGATTACCAGATGGGGCTATCTTATGAAGATAAGATGTGGGCAGTGAGAAGGAGAAGTAAGGGTTGTCAGAGGGAAATGCAACTGTAACTGTTTGCAGAACTCTTTCAGCTGACTAAACTCTTGAAGAAATTATGTCAGGGGGAAACTTGCCACCATTTCCAGGCTCTTTCTTCTTTTTTTTTTCCTTTTTTTTTCCTTTTTTTTTCCTTTTTTTTTCCTTTTTTTTTCCTTTTTTTTTCCTTTTTTTTTCCTTTTTTTTTCCTTTTTTTTCCTTTTTTTCTTTTTTTTCTTTTTTTTTCCTTTTTTTTTTTCCTTTTTGCTCCTGCTTGTATAAGACACCCTGACCTTAGCTGATCACATGGGGGTTAAAGTACCTATGCCTGAGGCTGGAAGGAGGGGAAGCAGGCACAAAACCCCTGTCCCTAGTTTGGGGAAGATAATGATAATTCGGGCTTTGTAGATAGTGCTGCAAAACAAGCAAGTGCTCACATTGAACAGAGAACAATGACCTCTTCAGTGAACAAACAGACAGCTGAGCCAGCGATAGCACAGGGATTCCTCCGCACAAGGGACATCAGCAAGCACCAGAATGACCCGGAGCCAGGAATTTACAGGGAAGTTTACCTCTAACCGAAGTTTAAAACACACATACCTGTTCCTGTAAAACTGCAGAAATCTCTGGAACAGAGCTTGCTTCCAGGCAAGGCTTCCAGTGAAGTGGAGGAAACCAAGCTTGGTTTCTTGTTGGCGCAGGCGGTTCCTGCCACACGGAACTGTGGGGAAATGGCTCAGCTGCTCAGATAGCGTTTGTCTTCCCCCTGAACCTCTGCCTCAGCCTCTGTTCACCCAGAGCCACAAACATCAGTTGGTAGGCTAAGAGCATTCCT
Organism: Rhagologus leucostigma; assembly: GCA_013397725.1. NCBI lineage: Eukaryota > Metazoa > Chordata > Aves > Passeriformes > Rhagologus > Rhagologus leucostigma. The sequence goes on along the minus strand of VZTD01002843.1, from coordinate 1,490,417 downwards.
GCCTTGCTGCCGGGCAGCAGGGCCCATCTCCTGTGCTCTGTGCACGTGAAGTGCCGCTGATGCTGAGATGCAACTACCAAGGTTTTATGCTGCTGATGTGCTACAGCAACCTCTGCCTCCTTGCTGGAATGTGAAAGCCAAGAGGCACATATGTAACTGCTGAACGTGCCCTGAATCCCCCATCCTTGGTCCCAGCATCAGAAGGCCTCTGTAGGAACGAGCATCCCCTTGGCCTGCCCGGGCTGTCCTGGGTGCTCTTTGTGACCCACTTACCCATTCTGTGATTCTCTGGTCCCTGCAAGCCTCACTCAGGTGTGAGGGGAGCAAACTTTTGTCCTGGAAACTTGCATTGATCCCGGCCAGCTGGTAGCAATATTGCAGCACAACATCAATAGCCTCTTGTAGCAAGAAAAAAAATGTTGCTGTGTCCTGTAGAAAAATTTTCCACTCCCCTGGCAGCCTGTTGCTGGAGTTGGCCTGCAAAAGAGATTTATCCAGTGTTTGTGCCCTGTAATGGAGCACCTCGGAGCCAAGGCTTGCATAAAGTGGGTATTATCTCTTGGAGAGCAGCCCTGGGGATTACTACATGCCTTTAAACAAATCTCACCTGCATATAGCAAACACACATAAGCCTGTGGTTCCTCTCCGTAACTAGTCCTGACCAACCCTTTAGAGGTGCTTAAAACATGGAAAGCAAAAGGCGTAAATATTCGTTCCCCATCCAAAGCACTGCTCTGAGGGTTTATCTTGATCTCAAAGTCTAAGTTACATTGCAACTGCATCTTATCCAGACAAGATAAGAACCCAGTTCTGGGCTGGGAACCTGTTGGCTAATCCTGTTCCTTCTCCACTGAAACCCTTCCAGATCCATGACACTGGTGTACGAGCAGTCTGGGAAGTTCAAGGGTGTGCCCACCTATCGGTTCGTGGCGCCGAAAACCCTCTTCGCCAACGGCACAGACTATCCACCCAACGAGGGCTTCTGCCCCTGCATGCAGTCTGGCATCCAGAACGTCAGCACCTGTAGACTCAGTAAGTCCTTTCCCCCCTGGCTCTCCTTTAACGGACAAATATTAAATTTGAGACGCAGTACGAGCTTGGCTGTCTGGAAAATCAGCTCTAGTGTCTGCTGGGATGGTGAAAAGTACTGCTGGGCTCTGCGTGCACTCCCACAGGCCTCTCAGCAATAAGGGAAGGAGGGAAAACCCTTGTGCCCAAAGTTCCTTCAGTCCCCAGCCCTGTGACAGCCTGGCATTTGTGGGAATGCCCGAGGACGCAGTGGGAGCATTACATCCCCTGGGCTGGCGGTGGGAGCAAGGAAGAGGCAGCTCACGCAGCTGCCAAATTAAATGTTAACTCTGGACACTGAGTGTGCGTCACGCAGGAGCAACAGTCCAGGCTGGGTGTCCTAACTCGTGTCTGGGAACAGTGAGTTACCACGGCATTGTGTGGTGCCTGGCTGGAGACAGTGGCTGGTCCTTAACCCTCCCGGAGCAATGGAATGACCTGCAGGGAGGGGAGGGATGGAACTTGTGGGTTGGGAGGAGAAAATGTAAAAGCCTGTTCAGAACAAGTACTGCAAGGCCATGAAAACGTGAAGAAAAGCTCTTAGGTGGGTGTGGAGGAGTTTAAGATGTCTTCAATCTCGTGCAGATGCACCGATGTTCATTTCCCACCCTCACTTCTACAACGCCGACCCATCCCTGGTGAACGCAGTCGAAGGCCTGCACCCCAGCAAGGACCAGCACGGGCTTTTCCTCGATGTGCACCCCGTGAGTGAGCCCACCAGGGTCCTCCCCTCCACAGGAACAGATTTCCGGGATGAGGGACCAGCCCGGGATGGGGGGCCACCCTGCCATCAGCTGAGTGGTGGCACCACTCTGCTCTCGTGGCAGTGATTTGAGCAGGTTCCATAGTGCAAAGACTGGCAAGGACACGTACAGATAAAAGTATCAAAGCCATAAACTAATTGAATAATTAGCCTGGCTTCTAGAGAATTGCAGAACTAATTATAAACATAATTGTTTCGATAAGCACAGTGCAGTTCTTTCCACTGACTCAGGCCTATAACACCAGGAGGTGTATCTGGCAGCAGCCCAGCTATGCCCCAAATCTGCAAAGGCACATTGCCATGAGAACTGGCTGTCAAAGTCTGAAGACCATGCTGTGACTCAAGCTGGCACCTCCATTTTTGGGCTGGCTTCTTCCACTCTCTCAACCTGCCCATCTGGAACTGACTGCTTTTGCACTGGGCTGCTGCCGTGTTACATCCCTCACGTAGCTACAGCGTGAGGGTGAAGTCACCACTCCAGAGGGGATGATTTGGGGTGTCCTGAGGGCATCATTGTCCCAACTGCTGGTGGGAAAGGGACTTAGGGGTTTTCCACCCACAGCCTGTGTTGTGCATGGTCAGTTTTTCCAAATGTTCAGTGATGTTTGCTCCAGCAAAAAAAACTATTTCCCTCTTGAGGTGAGGTAAACTGTGTGTCTTATCTAGGCGTTGGGTTCTGACTGCTTTTCTTATCGTGGTTATGAAAATCTAATTAAGTTTATTACAGTATTAAACATCTACTGATAACAGTACAGTTAACTATATTTTTATCTAGCTGCAGGCTGCTGACTACAAACGGCGACAGTCCAACAAAAATTCTCTGCTTGTAAAAATGTGTTGCAAAACTGCAGAGTCATGAGAAACCAATGTCTTAATGGGTGTCAGCAAGATCAGCTTCGAAGTGTGATGTCTTCGTGGTCTTGGGGTGTTGCTGGACAGGGTCTGTTGGTCCCTACAAAGTCACTTAGAGGTTACTGATGAATTGGTCTCTCCCCGTGCAGATGACGGGCATCCCCATGAATTGCTCCATCAAGCTCCAGCTGAACCTGTACATAAAGCAGGTGTCTGGTATAATGTAAGTGGTCACCTTCCAGAAATGTCCATCTGCCTTCCCTGAGCAGGGAGTTCTGCTAATGCTGAGGTTGCTGCAGAGTTTACTCTCCCCAAAGATGAAGCAGCTTTACCGTGACTGGTTGTCCTATTGCTGGAGCCAGCCGGCTCCTGCTGAAACATCAGCCCTTCCAGTGACCACAAGTTCCATCCTCTAGCAGTGCAGAGAGTGGCTGCCTGTTTGCTCAGCTCGGGCAGTGTCCCTGTCCCTGACCCGAGAGCCAGTGGATGGACGGTTCCTCCTGGTGAGGCAGGAGCTGTTCACCTGCACTGTGCTGCCTCTCAGGAGTCACCTGCAACATGGAGAGGCAAAACACGCTCTGCCTGCAGGGTAGAGAGTGAAGCCTGTGTCCGAAAAGACACTTCCAGTTCCGTGAAAGCAAGCAGGAGGTCTCTGTAACCAAACTGTGTGGTGCCAGATGTTAAATACCAGCAAGGGTTGGGAGCGTGCTCTCGCTGCTTTGGCTGAGGGGCAAACACCTGCAGACTGCCCCCATGGTGCCATCCAGGTGACTGAGACATGAACTCTAGCGTTCTGGTTCGCTGAGTTTCATCTGGCTGGAGCCCAGGTTTGGGATGGCCCTTACTGCTGTCCTCGGGCAGTTAAGCCCCTGTGGAAGCATAAGCTCTGCTCTTGCATGGAAAGCACAGGTTGGACCTTGTCCCCCAAGGTGGGAGCAGCTCACTGGAGCAGCAGGGATTGCCACCTGCTTATGCTGGTTTCCTGGCCTCTATCAGTCTGTCAGACATGTCCCCTTAGGAAGAATTATGGTGCTAATTGTGACCTGATCAACCCGAAACCTAAGTGTGTGTTTCTTTTTTGATTTTCTCCCCCCCACCAGTCAAACAGGGAAGATTAAGCCGGTGGTCCTGCCGCTGCTGTGGTTTGCAGAGGTGAGCTGCCTTCCTCGGCCTGATTCTGCAGAGCCTCTCCTGCTTCCCCATCACCCAGTGCTGGGGAGACTCCACTTTGGATAAAGCTTTAAGCCAGACAGACTAATTAAGCACCAACAGAAGGCTTTTCAATACTTGAATAATGGCTATGCCATTAATCCCTCTGAGCTGAACAAACCCTGCACTATACTTGGTAAATCTCTGGCTCTGCCCTAGATGTGGGGTTAAATAGGGCCCTGGACAGAGCTGCCAGCATCCCTGTCCTCATGTGGGCCAGGGAGTGCAGCCTCCAGCTGTGGGTGCACGTCCAGCTGACTCCAGCTATTTAGTAAAAGCTTCTAGCCTGGCTGAATCTTGCATAAATTCCCTAATTTATGCTGGGAGGTGGTGGGAGAGGAATCATTCAGCCCTGGACGGGAGGGAAGTGCCACTGACAGCTCTGCTTTTTTGAGCAGAGTGGATCCATCGAAGGCTCAGTCCTAAAGCAGTTTTACAACAACCTGGTGCTGCTCCCGTCGGTGCTGGACTACGTGCAGTACATCTTCCTTGGGCTGAGCGTCCCACTCATTATCTCAGCAGCTGTGCTCATGGCAATGAGTAAGGTAAGAATCTGCAGCTGCCCGATGGCAAATGCTGAGAGTCAAATCGGACTCAATCAGACGATGTAGTTTGGGCTGACAATCTAACATGGCTGAGGAAACATTGGCTGATGCCACCAACAATCTCCTAAGGGTGCCAGGTGCCAGCAGAGAGCAGCAGGACTTCCTTAGCCGTCTAGAAACTGGGCTGCAAATAGATCACATGAAGCATTTCTGGCTTTCTTGGTGCACAGCACTGATGGAAGTGGCTTCCTGGAGGAGGAGGTATTTCTCAGCTCACCCAGCTAATGAGGAAACAGGCCTAGTTTATCAACCCAGCCTCCACAGAAAGCAGCAGCAGGTCTGTGCCATTGCACAGATCTGCCTCTCTGTAGGGTCCCAGCAGTTTTTCAGTCAGAACCGGGCCTTCTCCAGAGGATGGAGCTATCTGAACACAGCGTGTTAAGTGAAATGCAGTTGCTGTGTTCTTGCAGAGGGGACGCAGCCACTGTGGCTGCTTCTCAGCCCAGCACAGATTCTGCGTTTCCTTGAAACGCACTTGGTTTCTGTGCAAACTGCTCCAAAGAGCTCTGGAAGTGAAACCCTCGGAGCCTTTGTGGATCTGGGCTTACTGAGAAGCAAAGACCTCTGAAGCCTGCTGGGAGCTGCTGGGAGCTGGGCCGTGGGGCAGGCAGTGGGATGAGGCTGAGCTGAGCTGTCAGGACCGAATATAAAACAGCCAAAACACCCAGTGGAGATCTGTGGCTCTGGCTCCACGGCGATTTGATAACACTAAGCTCTCTACAAGCCTTAGTTCTCCAAGTAGAGATCTAACCCCCTACCCTAACCCTGTATCAAAGGAAGCTGATTTAGCTTTGCACTACAGTCAGGTGGCTTAGGCTGGCTCTAAAGCTGCAGAGGTGAAGAGGCTACTTGTGGGATAAAAGGCAGTGCTTGGGATGAGAGCAGACTAAGGGGAGGCCTGTGTGAGGGGCTGCCTTTGCTCAGCTGGTTACCGCCCTTCCTCAAACACCGATGCAAACCCACCTTAAATAGTGCCAGGGTTCTCAGAGTATCACGTAATTGGATTTTAATCAAGTCTACAATTACTTAAGTGACTTAAACACATGATCCCAAATCCCTTTGTTCCTCCACGCACTTCACTGCAGGGTGGGAGTGATGCTAGGGCCCAGTGTGGAGCCCAGAGCTCACCACCAAACCCCTACTGTGCTCCCAGGATGGTCCTGGGATGAATTGCCCCATTTCAGCACATGTGAGTGGTTGCTGGCAGACAGGCTGCAGTCTGCTGCATGACCCCAGAGGCTCTGAAAAAGGGCTGGGCAGCTATTTCTAACACCTTATGCAGCCCTGAGCTGGCATTTCCTCACCCTGCTTTGTGCAAGTCTTAATTCCTGGTATCAGAGAGATTTAACCATGCTAGAAAGGGCCAGGGAGAAAAGCTGGATTTTAAACTCATTCAAGCCAACTGAATATCTGCTCGTGAAATATCCCAAACCCAGGCATAAGCCAGCTGTGTTTCTGTGCTCAGCCAAAAGAGTCATGAAGTGTTAGAACTAAAAATCAACGTCAGGAAGTGCCTGACTATCTGGAAAGTGATTAAAAAACTTCAATGACCTTACCAATCTCTAAGAAAGCTGTACAACAACACATGAACGTCTCCTCCTAATGAGTAGATAAGAGCTTGTAAACTGGATGACAGCGATTTGCAGCCAAGGTGTGTTCCTCACTTGATTGAAGTGTTGCTGATCTAGCCCTGATTGCTTAATAGTGCACAGTTCTGCCTCCCGAAGTCACAGGCGATGTCAGAGGGGACACTGAGCTGGGACATTGCCCACACCTTCACGTGTCTGCCAGCGTGAAGGTCTGAACCCAGCTCCTCCCTCAGGTGTCTCGTGTGCCTCTGGCTTCTGGAGGGAGCAGTGTGCTCTGAAGCCAGTGCAGATGAGGTGCTGTGAAACACTTAAATCTTAGTCTAGTTTCTGGTGGAGCCAGTTTGAAATGCATCTGTTGGACTCGCAGCTCTGAAAAATGCATCATCTGTACAGGGGTAGAACACCCCCAGACGTTGTAGCTCTCTGCCATTGTGGCCTAAAGCCTGTGTGGTGACGCTTTTAGAAGGCAAACAGACCATTTTAAAACTGGCTTGACACTGAACAAAATCTTAAATAGGACTTAGTTTAATCTAAATTTCGAAATCTTCATTAATAACTAGATTCTAGTTAAACAGTGATTTTTCGAATCTCCTCCGAAAATTGGAACCCTCGTGAAATTCATGTCCGAGTGCACCATAAACTAGACTGATTGTCTTCTAGGAAAAATGCTCTTTATTTTGGAGTAGCAATAAAAAGAGCTCAGACAGTAATAAGGCAAACCAGGCCACCTCTGCCACAAACCTGCCTCCGGTTAAGGGGACGGTGTTGCGGGAAGCCAGACTGTAGGTGGGTACCCAGTCAAGGTAACACGCTTTTCTCTCATCCTGATTTGATTAAACTTCACTTAAAACCAATCAAATGAAACGTTTGCTGTGCACATCTCCCAGACGTGCCCTCCTGGCAAGCGCTGACGGAACGGTGTTGTCTCCTGGCTTTATTCGGGGCAATTTAGATGTCTTAATACCGGCACTTAACCAGGTTGCAGGCACATGCTCTTATTGTTTCTCCTGGTGTACCTGATCTGCAGCCCTAATAACGTCAGCAGGGATCGGGGGGAAAAGTAGGACTGGTGTGAGGAAATACTTTCCTTGCCTATTTTCCCCCCATCTCCGAGTGTTTGAGATCCAGAGGTAAGTTTTTTGAATGGGGGTGAAAGCTTGTGGGGTAACAGAGGTATTCCACTGGTGGGTGTCACCCCTCGCCTGCATGCAGGGAGCCTCAACAGAGAGGCTTTCAGGAGGGAATTTCTGACGTGTAAAATATCTGGGTTTGTATTACAGGAACACAAAATCACTGAGTCGTTGGGGTTGAGGGGACCTCTGGAGCTCATCTATTCCAATCCCTCTGCGCAAGCAGAGCCACCTAGCTCAGCACCATGTCCAGATGTCTCTTAGTATCTTCAGGGATGGAGATTCCTCAGGGCAACCAGTTCCCGTTTTTACAGGAAAAAAAAAAAAAAAGAAAAAAAAAGTATTTCTTAATGTCCAGATGGAATCCCCTGTGTTTAAGTGCCCTCTACCTCTTGTCCTGTCCCTGGACACCACCAAGAAGAGCCTGGCTCTGTACTTACACCCTCCCTCCAGAAACTTGTTTACAGTGCTAAGATCCCCCTGAGCCTTCTCTTCTCAAGGCTGAACAGTCCCAGTTCTCTCAGCCTTTGCTCACAAAAGAGACAGACCGGTCCCAAAATCACTTTAGTGGTCCTTTGCTGGACTCTTCCCAGTAGTTCCATCTCTCTTGTCCTGGGAATCCCAGAACTGAACACAGTACTCCCTCTATGGCCTCACCAGTGATGAGCAGAGGGGAAGGATCACTCCAGGAGCTGCTGGCAACAGTCCCAGTGGCAGCCCAGGACACAGTTGGCTGCCTTTGCTACCCAGCCACGCTGCTGGCTCACCTTCAGCTCGGTGTCCCCGAGACCCTCAGGTCCTTTCCTGCCAAACTCTTGCGGAGCTGGGTGACCTTTAGTGTGTCCTGGTGTGTGGGGTTGTTCATCCCAAGTGAAAGACCTTGTACATCCTCTTGTTGAACCTCATGAGGGCCCTTCCAGTCCGTTTCTCAGCCTGCTGAGGTCCCTCTGGTGTACCAGCCACTCCCCCAGTTTTTGCAAATCATTAATAAAGATGTTACACAGGACTGGACCCGGTATTGACCCCTGGTGTACACTGATGGTTACTGGCCTCCAGCTCAACTCTCTGGGCCTGGCTGTTCAGCTCGTTTTCGGTCCACCTCACTGCCTGCTCGTCCAGTCCCTACTTCATCAGCTTCCCCAGAAGGTTTTTGTGGGAGATGGTGTCAAAAGCCTGGAGTCCAGGTAGACAATGTCCACTGTTCTCTGCTCATGTACCAAGCCAGTCCTTCCATCGTGGTTGATCAAGCACAGTTTCCCCTTGGTGAAGCCCAGTAACTACACTTGATGATTTAATTGTCCTTCGCGTGCCTGGAAATGGTTCCTAGAATTAGCTGCTCCATCACTTTCTCCAAGATGAAGGAAGGCTGACTGGCCTGTAGCTCCTGAGGGCTTCCTTCTTGATCTTTTTCAAGACAGAAGCGGTACTTGCTTTCCTGCAGTCTTTGGGCCCCTCTCCCTGTTGCCCCGACTGTTCAAAGACAACAGGGAATGGCCTTGCTGTGACATGAGCCCACTCATGCCATCAGGGTCCATGGATTTGTGTATGTCTAGGTTCCTTAAGTGTTCTCTGACCTCATCCTCTTCCACCAAGGGTGCGTCTTCCTTGCTCTGGACTTTCCCCTGGTTTCTGGGGTCCCCTGCCTCATTCGGCCCCAGGCCCGCATGGTTCCCTCCTCTTTCTTTTGTCACCTGGGTAGAGAAGCCTTTCTTGTCTCTGACATCCTTGGCTGGATTCAATTCCAGTTGGGTTTTGGCTTTCCTATCTTCATCCCTGCATGCTGGGAGAGTGTCCCTATATTCCTGCCAGGTTACCTGTCCCTGCTCCCACCTTCCAGATGCTTCCTTTCTGCACTTGTGTTTGGCCAGGAGCTCCTGGTCCATCCATGTTGCCCTGCTGGCATTTTTTCCTGGCTTGGGATGCTTGTTAGGGTGGGCTGTTCTTGAATTTGGAGGAGGTGATCCTTGAGTATTAACCATCTTTTTTGCCCTGAGTGTATCCCCTCACCTGAGGTCTGTAGGCACTTTTAGAATCATAGACACATTAAGGTTGAAAATTCCTCCAAGATCCTCAAGTCCAAGCTTCAACCAAATACCACCATGCCCAAAGAGTCTCCAGGTGTTCCTGGTGGTATCACTGGTGCCCACTCTGGAGCAGCAGTGGGCAATAGTCAAAGGGTTAGACAAGCCTCACAGTCCCTCCACAACACCCTAGTCCACGTCCCCAGCAAGCAGAAGTCTCTGGGTGAGGGGCAGGTTGGTGTCTTTGTCCCCAGCAGCAGGAAGTGACCCACTCCTGTCACCTGCTGCTTCCTCCAGGGGTTCTTGCATGATTTAGGGCCAGGGCCCACGTGATTTAGGGCCAGGGCCCACGTGATTTAGGGCCAGGGCCCACGTGATCCGTTTGAAGGCGTATGTGGCTCCTGCTCAACTTTGAGGGTGGTGAACCTGTTTTGTAGGTGTACGTCTAAGGGTTTAGGTGAGAAGGAGCCATCTTGGTGCCAGAAGGCACCAGCTTCCACCCTTCCCCTTTCTGCAGAGCTGCACCTACCATTATCCTAGGAGTGAGTGCTGCCTGTGCCTGCTGCAGCTGGTGCCTGGGGATCCCCAAGCTCTTCCGTCCCTCAGCAGACTGTCCATCTCCCTTCCACCCCAGATCCTGTGCAGCACACTGGCTTTGTCCCACAGCTCCTCCACACAGCTCTCCAGGCTGGGTGTTTGGGTGGTGTTACAGGTGCTGGTGGGCAGGAATGGAAATAACCTCGTTTCAGTAGGGCAGGAGGTACAAAAAGGGGGTGCAGAAATCTTCGGTTTAGGAACAGGCTCCTTGGCCACTGAAGGTCCAAGAGGCTTGGGGTGCGCGTGCCCCGGGTGGGGACGCGGTGGCACCGCCGGGTGTGACCACGCTGTGACCACGCTGTGACCTCTGTCCCTCCCCTGCAGGGAGGCGCCGCCGAGAAGTGCCCCCGTCCCCTCGCCACGCAGAGCAAACCTCCCTCCTCCTCTGAGACCACGCCGCTCCTGCACGACGCCGACGCCCTGAGCCAGGACGATGCCGAGGCCTGAGCCGCCCGCCCCGCCACGCTTCCCGCAGGGACACGCTTCCCACTGGGACACGGCCACGCTGCAGGTGACACCTGCTTCGGATCTCCAGAGCTCTCTGGAAGGTGAAGTCCTGGACAACTCAGCGGAGGCCCTGCACAGCACGGCAAAGCCACGGGATAGTCCTGCTGCTCAGCATTCCCGCTCATCCAGGGACCCTGTGCAGACACTCAACACAGTGTTCAAGAACCCTTGTCCCCAAGGGCCAGCCACGGCCCCTCTCTCCGGTGGAATGAAGATGGTCGCTGACTGATCTGAGAAGTTATTTGCAATTTAAAACTGCCTATTGCTAGGGATAAAAGGCACTTTAATGGGAGCCTTTAAAATAAATGAGGTTTGTATAGGTAGCACTGATGGGATTTAGTGATCTTTTTAAAAGCCACTGTTCATCTCACCAAATGGGGCACGCTGTCCTGGAGCCACTTACAGTTTTATTGCCACTTGATGTAACTGGACTACACTGCAAATCATTTCTGGGTGCTGTCACTTCAGTGATGTCCCTTCCCACAGTACCTGGAGCCTGCCTGGGGTTGCTCCAGCCTTTGCATGTGTTGGAGAGTAGTGGCGACTTTTAAAGCCCCAGTTCTGTGCCATGACCTTGTGCTCCGCAGTGATTCCAGCTCACAGCCCTGTTACTTAACCTCTCCTGGCTGTAGGTGACTGCGTGAGATGGGCCTTGGCAAAACCTCGGTGTCATCTGAGCTGTCACTCAGCTCCTGGCAGGTGTCCCTGCTGCCTGCTCAGCCATCCGGGGTCAGCTCTTCTGGCCATGGCCATCGGCACTGGGAGGCCGTCAGTGGCTCTGGTTGCACTGCCTGCCCACGGGAAGGGGGAAGCGTGACCCTGTCCTTGAGTGTTAACGAAGATATTTTTGCTTTTGAGAGGGAGGAATATGTGCAATCATGAAAGTAACAATGGCCTTAAGTAGGGTTTGATTAAAGTATTGCAGATTTCTGAAATGGTGTGTTGGGTGACCCGGGGCTGGACGTTAACTGGGGGTGGGTGGTCTTGGGTCACGGTTTAGCAGGAGGGAAGCCCAAAGCCCAGGAATATTTTTGGAAAATTACTAGTCAGTAGTTGTCTACCACACCTGCCTTGCCAACTCCCAGTCAGGAGCTTGGGAAAAACAAAGGGGCCAGAGCTGGAGCATCTGGCAAGGATGAGAGAGGTGGGGAATCTCTGCTCTGCCTTGGAGCACAGGACTTGTTGCACTGTGTGTGACGTGGATACTCTTGGGGTCTGGAAACCTTTGTCCAGGACAGCCCTGTGACTTCCTAGTGGGCTAAGCAATACTTTTCTCTTACACCTCCATTCCACTTACTGGGCAGGAAGAGCACAGGCCCTAAACCAGACTCTTCCTGGGCCCAGTGCATTCCTTGCTGTCCACGTTCCAGTCCTGCAGTGGGCTTAGGCTGCCTGACCATGCAAATAGCCGTGACACAGTCCAGGTCACAACGGGGAAAGATGGCACTTTGGTCCATGGGCTGAAGTGTGTCTTGCAGGTATGACAGCACTGGCCAAGTCCCTTCTTGTGACCACTTCTGCTGGGTTATCTCTGTGGCACAAATCCCCGCTGAGAGCGATTCTTAAAGCTGCAGCTGTAAACTCTCTCTGGCCTTGAATCCGAATGTGTCCACGGGCAAACAGCAGCCCACACCTACAGCCTCGGCCAGCAGTGATGGAGCCGGGAGTGGGGCAGAGGCTGTGGGACAGCAGCGGGTACAGCAGCAATACCCACCCCTGGGCTCCCTGTGAGAGGCTTTAATGACATTACGGTGCTAACTGCAGCTGGACAAGTGAACACAAATAAAACACGGGAATGCCGCTCTTGGCACAAGCCTCGGACGGTGTGGTTTTTTTGTGGCTTCGCAGAAGGCCACAGGTCGCAGGAGCTCTTTACTTCCACCAGCGCGGCTGCAGTCGCTGGGGCCGGCGGGGCTCGGCAGGGCCGCGGCGCTGCCGTGAGGCCGCCCGAGGGCGCTGCGGGGCCGCGGNGTCCGGCCCCGGGTGGGGAGCGGGGGGTCCAGCCCTGAGGGGCAGCGGGGCACGGGGAGCCCGGCCCCGGGTGAGGGCGGCGCGGGGGGTCCGGCCCCGGGCCCCGGCCGGAGATCCTCGGCGCGGATCCCCTGCCCGGAACCGCCGAGGTGTGTCTGTCCCTCGGCACGCAGCGCTCCGGCTGTTTTCCTCCTGCACTTCAGTCACCTTGTTGGCTGCTTGTGAATTTCCCAGCTCGTTTTAAAATGCTTCTCACAACCCCGAGTCCTTCCCTGGCCCTGACTCGCTCTCCCTTGCCAATTCCCTTTGTGCGCGGCGTTCAGGGCTGTCACAGCCCGAACGCCCCCGGTGCAACACCCTCCCTCTCCTGTGCCAGGCCAGGTTGAAGTCATTCACCCTCTCCCGAGGATTTTAATTGGCCCCCACAGGCTCAGTTATCATCGCAACCATCTGGATTTACTGTGCGGAGCCGTGGGAGCCGCCTTTCAGCCGGCCTGGCACAGCCATGGGAAATGAACGGGTCATCTCCGTGCACGAGGCACTTCATCACCGAGGGGGAACTGTCAGGGCTTGGTGTCTGCTTCCCCCCACTGTGTGACAGAGGCTCCACTGTCTCCCCTGGAAGAGAGAAAAGAGATAACACAACCCTCTCCATCCACACCGCGGGTAGGGTGCTTTTATAAATGCAGCACAGGGGCTTTTCCCATCCCCTGTATCCATCTCTATCCCACCTTCCCTGAAGCACCCCCAGCCTGGCTATCCTCTGGGGCTGCAGAGCTGAGGAGAGAGTTCAGACCCACCAGGAGCAATCTCTGCGTTATTGCCTTCACCTGTGCCTCATTGCACCCAGGTGCTCCTCATTAGCTGTGCTGGGTTAAAACCCTGTGGGGCACAGGAGGCTGCGATTTGAGCTCCAGCAAGTCTCTGCTCTGGTGTGTAACTGCTCTGCTCTTCCTCATTGCATCCAGATCTGTTCCTGAGTTGTGGCTCTGGTCTCCTGCGTGCAAGAATCCTCCAGCAGTGACCAAATCCTCCAGCGATGCAGGGCGGTGAGTGGGGTTGGTGCTGGGGTGGTTGTGGGCTGTTGCGTCTCCTGGGGCAGAGCTGTGACTCTTGTTGCTTAAAAATCCCACAAGAACCAGACAAAGAGAGCTGTGTGTAGCTGTTGCAGTTATAGGGGTGGTGTGGTGACATTTGATGGGGAGCTGTTTTTCTCCCTGGAAGCTGTAGGGCACCCAGTTTTATGTGCCTGTGGTGTGGGACTGCAGGACCAAAAATCCAGCCAGGAGGTGCCTGCAGGAGATGAAGTGACTTGTGGCACCTGCTTTGTCTTGCATTTGGCCACAACGAACTTCTCTGTCTGGAAGAAAATAGCTGGAGGGAGGACAAGCAGCTCATGTGGTTTTGGAGGAGAGCCTGGACTGTGCCTGGGCGCTGCGGGGTTTGCCTGTGCTTCTCTGCTGGTTGGGTTTAATCTTCTCCTGGGCAGGACTCTCTGCTGTGTTGTGCTGTGCTGCAGGATTCGGGCCCTGGATGGGAGCGTGTACCTTAAACCCCCCCAGTCCTCCTGCGTGCAAGTGGGGTTCAGCCTGGGCCCTGCTCGCCAGGCTGTGCGAGGCTCCCTGTGCTGGTTTCAGCCCTTTTTCAGTGTGACACGGAGCTGGAAGTGTTTCTGTGCTCAGCACCGCAGTGCTGGCGTGAGCGGTGCCCGGCAGCCCTGGCCCTGAGCTGCCCTCTGTGCTTGGCCGGCTCAGCTCTGCGCAGCCTTGGCCGACGCCGCAGAGGTCTCTGCCCGTGTCCCTTCCCTGGCAGCACGGCCCAGGGACAGCGCTGAGCGACCCCGGCATCGCCCCCGGTGTGAGCCCTGCCGTGGGTACCCCCTCTCCTCGTGGAAACGTGTTGAGTGCCGCGCTGGGTGTGTTGCTGTGGCGGGGAGCGAATGCAGGCTGTGCTGGGCTTTGGCAGTGCAGCCTCGGCTCTCAAGGGCGTGTTGGATGTCGGCCTTAAACTTTACGGTGCTTAACGCCTCATTGAAAGAGTGTGACTAAATGTCCTTCCACCTCCTGCTCGTGAGGACACAGGAGCTTCATTTTATTGCCTTGCCAGTCAGCAGAGTCAGAGCTGGACCATTTCTGGGAATAAGCCTGTCTGTGCACAAGCTCTTCCACCCAGGGCTGCCAGAAATTCTCCTGCCCTTCAAAAAGGGAAACAAACCCCCCTGTACTTCTTGCTTTGAGCTGTTGCTTTTACTGAGGTGTCCCTGGGTCCTGGCAGTGAGAGCCACAGCCTCAGCCCATCGCACAGAGCACCTCTCCGGGATGCTCTGTCCTTGCTGCTGGCCAAGCGCAGGGCTTCCCAAGCCACCCTAGTACCGCCTTCTCCTGGCTGTTCACGTGCCAAATCTCAGCTCTGTTGGGGTAAACCAGACCGCGGCCCCATGTGGAGTCCCTGTTTCCCTTCTGCATGCCGTGTGCATCCATGTGGGGCGATGCCCAGCAGGGAGCTCCCGTGGCAATCCAGGCCTGCGGGGCTCGGAGTGGTGGCCTGTGCTTCTCTGCCTCCCTGTGCTTGGTGGCTCCCTGGGAGCATGAGTTTTCTGGAGCAAGAGAAACAATTCCTAAAAAGGAGCAGTCAGATGGAAAATTGATACCAAATGGTGCTATCAGTCCCTTGAGGAACAAGGTTTGCTCCCTCAACCCGTGGTTCCTGGGGGTTAGGACAAAGGCACACAATGCTATTTTAGAGGGGGTTTCCTTTTTAAAAAGTTTGTTATTTTCCTCCTTTTGGTAAGTTCACGATTTTCCCAGACGTGAACTGGCTTCAGAGTTGATGCTGATGGCACAAATGCTGCTTTGGGTATGTGTGGTGTCTGCAGGATGAGGAGGGTCTGAGAGCTGAGCTGTGCCCAGCCCTTCTCCGGCTGCTTCATGGATCCTGCAGGGCCAAGGACCATCCCCAGCAGCTGATACCGGGTCAGGGGCTTTGCCAGCCCCACAGGTTGTTGCCCTCAGGTGAAGACAATCCTCATCAGGCAATACCCCAAGGGCTGCCTGCCTGGTTCCCAGCCTGGTGATCTTTCCCATCTTCACTGTCTGCCCCTGTGACAGTGGATGTTGCTGCTGAGTGTTCCTGGGGGTATCCAGCTGCATTTCTGGGCTTAATAACATCGTTTGTAGCACTGTTGAAAACCCCACCTCCCTAGGTGCCCCAGCTGCTTTCTGTCTTTTCCATCTGGACTGGTTCCTGGACCAGTTCCTGTAGGAAATTGCCTCCTGAGCAAGCAGTGCCACAGACAGGAGGCTTCTCACCTCATGCCCATAAAATGTGGGGCTTGTGGGTCACGGTGTCCCACCACTCATAGTGCTGAGCATGAGGCACTGCACAGGCCTGGGAGCCATCGGGGGAGAGAGCTGAGCTTTGCAGCTGAGCTTCCAGGGAAGGAATTTCCAGCAACTGCAGATCCATCCCCAAAGACAGCATTTCAAGGAATTACCGTCTCCCCCTTGCTGCAGACTTCCTCTGCTTTTCCAAGTAAGTCTCTGGCTTGGGGCCATTTTTACAGTAACTGGAGCAGGGCAGATCCATGGGAACATCCGGGGCTGGAAGTTGGTGTTTTCCAGGTTCACAGCCCACGGCTCTTATCTGCATTAAGTGTCCCCAGTTCTGACACTGAGCCTCTCTCTCTCAGCTGTCTCCCTTGTGAGCACCATGCTTGCAGAGCTCTGGATGCTACAAGGAGCAGTGAAACCACCTTCAGGGACAACAAAAATAAATGGTGATTAGGGTTTTTTTGAGGACTGCTTTAGCAAACAGCAGTTGCTGATGTTGGTAACTCAGTCCCCTCCCTCCCCAGGTCCAGATGTGCTGAGCATCCTGGAGGGGTGCAGGGGAGATCCCCTGTGGGTAACCAAGCAGCTTGTCTGACCCCAGAGACCAAGGGGCAGTCCCTGCCTGCCTGCAGAGAGCTGTGGTTGTGCTTTCCCCCTCTCCAGAAAGATGCTCTGTTTACAGTGTTAATTTTCATGCCCTGATGGGACCAGGGAATAGTTTGGGGGCTCTGGAGGAGGTGATTCCTCTCCCTGGCAGCCAGGGCTGAAGGCAGGGATCACATTCCCCCTCCCCACCTGAACAGTACTCGGCGTCCTGGCGGGTGCAGCCCTGGAGACATACCTTGTGGATTTTCTTCAGCTCATAAATACTCCCCTGCCCTCCTCAGTGCCCCTAGCAAATAAATTATCTGAAGCTACATTTCCCCATTTCAAAGCCTTGTGAAAGAAACCAGAGGGTTTAGCAGCCCTGGCTGGCTGGAGTGGTTCACATACCATCCACCCATTTGCATTTGATCTACTTCATCCTGTGTTAAGTAATCCTTGAAAGCCCAGTGGGCTGCAGGCCCTCTTCGTGCCTGTAAATCACTGGGGCATGTCACAGGCTGTAAATGAGTGGCGTGAGAGCGTGTCCCACCCCTTTGTCCGATCCAAAACATCCCCCTGCCCCAGAAAAATCATCCTTGTTAAATCAGAACTGCAGCTTGCTGGCTTGGGATCACCATGGGCAGTAGGGTGCGAGTGTGCCTGGCCTCCCAGGAGTGTTTCCATGTGGGACTGGAGCAGGGTGCTCACCTCGAGGGGCAGCTCCCTAGGGATGCAGTTTGGGGACGGGTTCGGTGTCCTCTGGGTGCTTGTGTGCCTTGGTCTGGATGCTCCCTGCTCACCCCTGCTTGCATCCCCCAGAGCCTCCCTGAGCCACCCCTTAACTGGGGCTGCCCTATAGCATCTTCTGCGCCTCCTGCCCTACTCAGTTTACTTTCCATGCCTGGAATTTCCTGGGACAGAGAAGGAACTCTGCCTCCCCCATAGCCCCTGCTGGTCAATAGGGTTTTAAGCCGTGGAACCTTTGTGATTCCACAAGTCCCTCTTGCAGCCAGGCTGTGGCTCTCTCCCTTGTAATAAATCAAGGATTATTCCCCTCTTCCCTATCGCCTCCCCTCAAAGGTTGCTATTGCTCAGCTGTGGCCTGACTTTAATTACAAATTAAGAGCAGCTGAGCGGGCACTAGGTGCCGTTAATTGGCTTTCCAGGAAAGGTTTCACGGGGAAAGCTGAAGGCACCAGCGATTGGTCTGCTTGGTTCCTCATGTGCAGTAGCTCAGCCTGATGCGAGCCCTGTGCCAGGTCCCAAATTCAGCACTCAGGGTGTCATTTGCCCAAGAACTGCAGCCAGCCTCGAGGCTCCAAGGTACTTTTCCCCTGCTAATTGAAGCCTCAGGGGCTCAGAGCCCCCCTGTCTGCAGTGGGATGGATTTTTAGCTGCTGAGAACAAATTCCAGGGGAGGATGCTGAAATAAAGCAGATGGGATGATTCTGGAGGTCAGAGCGAGGAGAGGATGCACTGCCAGGCATCGTGTGATGAAAACATACTTACTGCTCCAGCAGCTGTCAAAGCCCAAACAGATGAGGCAAGGTGCCCAAGGAGTGTGCAGGGATCTCATTTACCTGGTAATTAATGGAAATCGTGAAACAAATCAACACATGCTCCCTGTGGAGAGCTTCACGCTCCGGTTTCAAACAGCTGATGGAGAACTGGGCATGACTGCATTGTGAGAGCAGTGAGTGCTGCCGTGGGGCTGAGGCAGGGCTCTGTCCCCATCCCTCTGTCCCTGATGGAGCTCCCGGTTATTTGAGGGTGTCCCTGCCTGCGTGTTTAGGGCGCTGCTAATTGCTCTGCCCCCGAGCGCACGGGGGACCCGCAGCACTGTCTGTCGCCGGCAAAGCCGCCTCGGCTTACGGCTGCGGGGCAGGAATGAAGATGTTACGATGAGCCCCGTCCTCCCCCCTCTGATCCTGCTCGGCTGAACGTGTCACAGCCGATTTCTGCCGGCCCGGCCCTCCTGCCATGCTGCGCGGGCACCTCCGGCCTGTGCCAGCCCCGCGGGGCCGCAGGTGCTGCCGGCAGCCCGAGCTGGCACCCACTCCTGCCCCGGCGCTTCCCGATGGAGAGAAACCTCATCCCGCTACAAAACGCCGTGCCATTTTTTTTTTCTTGCGAGTTAATTAATTTGGCTCAGTTTAAATATTGAAAGCGCTGTTTGCCGGGTTGTTGGTTTTTTATTTTTTTTTTTTTCCCTCCCAGAGCAGCGGTGTGCTCTGCGGGGCTCTCGGGCAGGAGCAGGGATGCTCGCTCTGGTTCGGGGATTCGAGGGAGTGCTTTGGTTCGCCGTCTTCTTGTTTATTCAGCGCGTTGCGAAAGGGTTTTGCAAAACAAAGTCTTTCAAAACAATTAATGCCAATCAGACTTGCTGACAGCCGAGCCCCCGGAGCACGGGCTGAGCTCTGCATGGCAGTGTCCGAGCTTTGCCTGCTCGTAGGGGTTTCTGGAGGGGGAAATAACCCCAAAATAGCACAGGTGAGCACATAATTCACCTCGTCAGTCTCCTGCCAGTAGTTAGCAACTGGCAAAGTGCCTGAAGCATAAGGTTTGTGATCCCTTCCAAAAATTGCATCTGAATGTTAACTGACATGTAGTAAATGCCAAATCCCTTTTGAATCTTGCTAAAATTCTCAGTTTAAAATATGCGAGCGACCTTTCTGTCTTTCTGAAAAGCTCCCTGCTTCTGGAAATTAAAAAAAAAAAAGGCCAGGCAAGCAAGCCTCTTGCTACTGGATAAAAACACATCCAGTATGTCCTGAGGTTGTGTGAAAAGGGGCACAGCTTCCCTGGCTGCAACACAGCTGGGTCAGGGTCCTCTTTGCAGGCTGGATGTGAGCAGGTCATTGAACTGCTGTAATAAACCTCTCCCAGATATCCTGACAGGAGAAACTACAGAAACTCTGCCTGAGGAATTGGTGGGCTCTTGCTCTCTTTGATATCCCTCACATTATAATTAAGAGATAATGTCAATGGAATAAAACATTGTCTCAGGATAATGGTCTCCTGCTGCTACAGGAGTGTCAAGGTGCAGTCAAATCATTTATCAAAAATGAGCATTGAGGCAAGTCTGGGACGTTTGTTTTCGCAGCAAGAGGCATTAATCCTGGAACAACAATATTCCAGTGCTTTAGTTTCTCCTGTGCCCGCTGATTGATGCCAATGCATCATTGTGCCTGAGAGCCGGGGCGGCTGAGCGATGGGCTCTCCTTCCAGCTGTATTGACCAGGGGGATTTTGACTTGTTGAGAAAGATAACAGTAAATCCAGGAGCGCTGGATCGCGGGCGTGCATCAGAAAGTGGGATTTCTCCTTGCGAAGGTGAGCAGTGCTGTGTGTGGGCTGGCTCTGCCTGGCCAGGCTGCGTTTGGGGCTGTGCTTGCCTTGCTGCTGCAGCTGTGCGAGGGTTTCTTGTTCATTTACAAGGCTAATCTGAGAGCCTGCTCCCAGCCCAATTTCACGCTGCTTTAGAGGGTTTTGGGGTCCCCTTCTGAACAGTGGGGCTGGGCTTGTGCAGGGCTGAGCGCCTCACTGGCTTTATGCGTTTATTGAAATACTGCTGAGTATAAATATGCACAGCCTCCTCACACACAGGGGGAATGTCTGTGGATCCGGGTCCTTCAGCAGGGGCTGGGGCAGCCTCAGCCCTGTCCCTGGCACCCACAAAGGGCTGGGAAAACCACTGCTGTCTGACACAGCACCCGCTGCAATAGCTGCTGCTCTGGGCTGGGCAGAGGAGCAGCCTCTGCCTCCCATCCTCAGTTTGCTTTGGGAGAAACTGTGAGGTTAACACTTGAAATTGAATGTGTGTAAGTGGCAATTAGACTTGAAACGAAGTCCCAGGAGGGTGCACATAAACTCTTTCAGAGTTTACTTTTTTTTTCCCTCCTGGATTTGTTAGTGGAGAGAATTACACATCCAGCAAACATTTGGGCTGCAGAGGAACACAAGTGCTTTGTACCGTCTCCAAATGCCAAAATCTGTTTTTCTGAGGCGGCGCTGGTACCTCCTGCACAGAAGCTGCCTGTTGGCAGGAGCGTGGCCAGCTCTGTGAGACCTGAGAGGGGACAGTCTGCTCTCCCAGTGTGCCCTCCACAGTTCTGTGCCTTTTGCAGGAGAGGCAGGGTCGTAAGGCTGGAGTAAAACCCTTTCATGCACCGGATGGTACCAGAAGAACTAATTGGAGGTGATTTTGACTCATTGTATACTCTTTAACTTACTGTAAACTTAAAAATTGTATACTCTTACATCACAGGCTCCTTGCACTGCTCTGAGGGGCCTGAAGGGATCCAAGCCCTGTGGCAGCAGGCGGTGTCCGGATGAGCAATTTGCTGCATTAATTGGTGCTGTGAATCCTCCAGTGCAGCGTTTCGCACCGAGAGGTGCAGCAGCTTGGGCTCAGGACAAGGACTGGGATGCACGTGGACTTCTGGGTGCACACTCTGTCTTTTGAAGCTCTGGGTGGTCCTGCTCTCCCTGCAGAGTGGGGGAGCTGCTCCTGTCCAATGGCTCCCAGATGTGTCTGACCACCTCAGCTGAGTTGGGCAGTTTTTTTTCATCCTGCTGGGTGCGTGGTGGGGGCAGCTCAGCCAGGACAGGGGCACGTTTTGGTCAGTTTTTTTACTGTTTTCTCTCGTTTGCTGCCTGTAGGAATGGGCAGGGGCCATGGAAAACACTGTGTTTTAAGAGGCGGAATGGTTTGGAGCGTGGCTGGGTTGTGCTGCCCAGCAGCTTGCACCAGGACAGACCCAGGCTTAGGAAAAAAAATTAAAAAATTAGATTCTTCAATTGAGAACCCCAAATCCATGAGTTTGCAAGGGGGTAGTGGAGGCAGAACTGTTTCTCTATCTGGGACTGAGGACACTGAATCAGGAGTTATAACTGTAATTACACTTCTGGGTAGCGTTGGGCAGGTTAACTAAAAGAGGGGAGGGAAGAAACTCTGCATCTTCTGGGCTGGTGTTAAACTCTGAGGCCAGGGAGCTCCAGCTTGTTTGAAAAGGAGCAATATCCATCACCATCTACTCACCCTCGGGGAGGGGGCACTCAGGCCAAGCTCAAATGTAAGGTGGGCACTGGAGAACAAAACCAGAGGAAGGCCTTGCCCCGTAGCTGCCCGCCCAGCCTGAGGCATAATGAGCTCCTGCAGCATGGCCAGATGGTGCTTTAGCCAGGAAATGATTCCTGCCGAGTGAGGGATGCTCAGGGCAGCCTGAGACCCCCGAGCACCTCGTGCTGGGCATTGGAGGAACACAGCTGCCTGCCAGGGTCTGTGTGTGCGGTGCCGCTCCCGCGCCGAGGGCTGTGCCTGCTGCAAACACCAATAAAGATGTCAGGCTGCTGCGTGTGGGGAAATAAATCACAGCGTTGTTTTCCTGCCCACTGCATCAAGGTGTCTTCTGGTGCAGCGCGAGGGAGCCAGGGGAGGGGCAGGCGGTGAGCTCAGATCTGTGCTGGCAATGAGGGCTCCTCATGCCACCCGCACCGGCCACTGCTGCTGGCAGCCCCTTCCCACCAGCACCGACTGTCATGGTTGTACGTGGCCTCTGGCCCGATCCACCCAGGAATCTGGAGTGTGACCACCAGCTTGCCCTGGTGGGTTGCCCCTCACTGTGGCCTCAGGGCGGACATGGGCAGCAGCTGCTCTCAGCTGAGGTTCTGTGCCCCCTCGCCTTGCTCTGTGCAGTGAGAGGGCACGGCCATAAGGTATTGCCATGGCCTGATAGTGGTCAAAGAGAAAAGAATAGGTGGAAAACTTAAGATGATGAAGTGCTTTGAGGCAGACCTTTGCTGTCAGTGTGAAGCAGCAAGCCCTGATTTAAACAGCCCCCTCAGTAACTGACCTACACCGAACAAATCCATTTACAGTGTCTTGTTTCTCCTCGCTGTTTAACTACCAGAGTTCAGAGACGATTCCTTAAATGTTAATGGTGCAGGAATTTGGAAACTTTCCCAGAGTTGCTAGGGGAGCCGTGCAGGAATATGTCTGCTGTGCTGGTGCAGTTCAATTTCCTGCTGAACATCAGGCGGGCTGTTCTCGCCTACTGCTTTGTAATTAAAGTGCTGAAAGACCATCACTCTCCGAGGCTGGTGGTGCTCAGATTCACCCCTGGGTGAGGGCCAGCTCTGTGCCTACCTGCAAGGAGGACAGGTTGCAAAATATTTATAGATCAGTCCCAGCCTGCTCTCATCCTGCTCCTGCTATCCCAGAGCTTGAATGGGGCTGGGGACAGTCTTTGTACCCTGGACTGACTGACAGACCCCAGAGTCCAAATCTGCATCCCTTGTGCTACCATCCGTGGTGGGGTCAAACTGAGGGTTTGCCCCCATCCCTTGAACAGCTCCTCCACAGGGCTCAGCATCAGGAGTGTGGCAGGGGACAGTCTCCCACCGTGGCTGTGCGTGACTCCGACCAGCAGAGTAAGTTTGGGCCATACCCAAGAGTATCAGAACTTCTCAAGGCTGTTTTCCGGAGGATGTCGCTGGTTTGGTACACACTGCTGGGTTTCATCAAAGCTGAGCTCAGGGTAATGACCCTGGACATGTGCCAGCCTGAAAGGTCGTTGTCTCACTGCTTCCTGCAGTGAGATGGTGTGAATGTAAATGCACCAAATCCTCGGGGCTGGAGGGTGAAGTGTACAGTCCCACACTGGGCATGCAAAGCTTCTTTATCAACCTCCCTGCTCAGAGCAAAGGGGCATCCGTGCCTGGGGCTCCCTGCATCCCAGAGCTGCTGAGGGATGTCCTGGCAGGGTCAGCAGTGCCTCCCGTCTGTGCTGAGATGGGGACACATCGTGGTTTGGGAGCAGGGAGAGCCAGCTTGAGAGCACCAGGGGAGTGAGCTCGCCACGGACGTTGCTGGGGAAAACAAGGGCTTTAAAAGGAGCCGCGAGCGCTGAGCTGGCGTGTCCTCCTCCAGCCCTTTTGTCTCTGAACTTGGATCTGACTCTTTCCACCATCTCGTTAGGAACAAGTGCTTGGCCCAAGTTTCATGGCAAATTTTGACATTTTAAAAATTGATGCCTTTTTCTGCTCATAACTTAAGCTGTCTAGTTTATCAGAGACATATGGAAAGTTTATTACATTCTTATTACAGATCCAGCCAAGTGAGCTGACTAATGAATGTGATTTTATTATTTTCCTTTTTTTTTTCTTTTTTTCTTTTAGTTAGGACTTGGCATGGAAGGCCTCCTCCAAAAGGAGTAGCTTTGGGTCAAGAAATAAATCACCAGAAGTTTTTTTTCCCCTCTGTCCTAAGAGTTCAGCTTGGCAAAAGCCACAGCGTGTGTGATTTGAGGGGCGGAAAGTGAGGCAGAGGTGGAAATCAGGGACTTGCAGGAGATTTGTGTTGCCCCATGATGATTCTGGCAGCGTGGGACCCTTGGTGTTCCTGCTCCATGTTGTGGGCAGGGAGCATGGATGGGCTGCTGGGATGAACTGTACAAATTCACAGGAAACCAACTTTTTGGGGTTCATTAATAAGGAATAGGGGTGCTACTGTCCTTGGAGGCCTGGAACAGCTGGGGCTGTGAGGGTGCAAACCTGTGCGTGGTTTTTGGCAGCCGAGGGAAGTGTTAAACTCCTTGGAGGCTGCTTTGGGTGAGCTCAGCTGGGTGCCAGGTATGAGGGAGTGGAAACACAGCCTCGGGCTGGCTGTGCTCCAGACCCCACTGCTGGGGACACTCCTGGGCTGTGCAGTGGGCACAGAGCTCCAGTGCCCCCCACCCTGAGCAGCACCTTCCCCTGACCCGGACATCTGCCCGTGTGCAGCTCTGCCAGTGCTTTTAGGTTGAAAACAATGTGTTTCTGTTCTGTTGCTGTGCTTGGAGAGGCTGGTTCTCTCCTCCTGTGTGTCCTCTGTCCCCTTCAGTGCCGGGTGTCCCTGGAGGGTTCAACCCTCACATCTTCAGAGCTGATGCTGCAGTTTCACACTTTCCAGCACAAACTTGTGCTCAGAGGATGCTCCATCGCTTCCAGCAATGCCCTGGTAACCTGAGGGCAGATCTCCCTGGGTTTTAACAGCTGTGGGCACAAATTTTAGTTTTTCCCTTGTAGGAACTGCTCGCTTTGGCTTTGGGCTCATTTGATTCATGAATTCAGTTGGTTATAACTTACTGTTGGTTTTCCACTACTCACGTTATCCGCCTGTGCCTTCCCTCTGCTGTTCCGTGGTTTATAGTGCCCACTGGGACGATGACAGCAGCGCTGCAGAATGCAGGGTTTGGCTGGGCTGTTGTAGTTTTACTGCCTTGCATAATGCAGAGATCTTCAGCTGAGCTCCCAGGCTCGCCCTGCACTACTGCTCGGGTTTCGTGGCTCCTTCCATCGCCTCGTCTGGTGGTGGTGGTGGCCTTTTCCACTCCCCATCTGCCCCCTTCGCATCTCTCTGCTGCGCTTCTACCATCTATAGGCAAAATCTCTTCCTCTGACTCACTGCTTGGTGCTTTCCTCCCTTCAGGCTGCTGACTTTGGCATAATTCCCTCTTGCTGTACATGTCGCAGGGGGTAGCACACACAGAGCACTTCTCTGGGAGAGGGTTTTCTTTGCGGCACACCAGGAATCAGCCTTTGCAGGTTTTTCTCCTATTTGCTTCTCCTACATCTGCACCCCGCTTTTGTGTGACGTGAGAGGTGTGTTTCCCTGTGGAGCCTGGTGAATCATCTCTCCTCGAGGCCCTGCTTCTTCCCTGGGTCTCTTTGGAAACCACTTTCAGGGCTTTGAATGTGTTTGTAGGTCTTGGCAGAGTGGGAGCTTCCCTGCAAGGCTGCTTGGCGAGGCAGGCGGGGCGGTTACACCCCGTTATCTCTGCAGCCCTTTCTCCTTGTGGCTCCACACCGAGTTCTGGCTGAGCCTGGGGTTGCTCTGCTCTATTCCTCATCCCTGCTCCTCCTCTACAGCAGCTCAGTGCATCCTTAAACTTGGACCCTCACACCACCGGCCATCTGGTGTGTTTTAGCCGTACAAAGAGCCATTGTTTGCTCCGGAATCCGCGTTCTGGCGAGGTAGCTCTGCTTCTGGAGCCCTCTGCGGGCTTTGCCAAGGGTCCTTCTGCTCTGCTGGCAAGTGCAGGTGCCTTTGGAGCAGCCTTTGTCCCTGACAGTGGCACAGCTTGGATTTTCTTTTCTTGCTTTTCCTTGTCTAATCACAATCCTGAAGTTTCCCACAGTGAGCCCACAATGAGAAGTGCCCCTGTTCTTTGTCAGGGATGGGACCTGGGGCTGATCCCTGACTGACTTTCAGTGGGAGCAATGTTCTGAGCTTTGGGCTTAAAATGTCTTTTTTTAGCACTAAACCTTTTAATGTCCTTTAGCACCGAATCCTCAAAGTCAGGGTCTCAGTCAGAACGCATTGCCCAAAGCATGTCCCTTGGGAAGCTCTGTGGAGAGGAAAGCAGGGGGTTAAAAGCAGAGCCCTGCTGCCAGCTGGGGACACTGGTGCATGACAAATGTGGCTTTTTGCATTTCCCTCTGCAAATGAGCCCATAGTCAGCCTAATTTCGGAGAGAGCCGCCTCTGAACCCGAGTGACTCAGAGGAATTTGTTCTGTGCCCCGGCGGTGTCTGGCGGGGCTGCGGCAGCCTCGCAGGTTTAATTTGTAAATGCTGACACATGGCATTTCCTCACCGTCTCGTTGGGAAGGGCGGTGTGTCTGCCGGCACTTCCAATTTGTCACTGTCAGGGCTGGCCCCATCTCCTGCTCGTCTCTGAAATGCCTTCTGATCGGCGCCGAGGAAGTTATTGGCATATAATTTATCATTTAATATTACCAGGAGGGTTTCTTCTGCAAACGTCCCTGAAATGATTATCCAGATGATGTTTGGTAGCTCTTCCTTTCACCTGCGAAAACCTCCCAGAGTCTGTTTGCTGCTCTGCTGTAGCGCTGGGGAGAAAAACTGCCCTTGATGTCTCCCTCAGCAAAAAGCCTTGATTAACACCTGGCTGAGGCTGCCCGAGTGCTGCAGCTCCCTGTGCCTGTGCTCTTGCAGAAGATTTTGCATTAGGGACTTTTCCAGGACTGCGCCACTGGCATTTCTCATCAGGCAGCTGTGGGAAATGTTTCCCCAGGCCTTATTCCTCTCTGTGGAAAAAGGATTTGGGGGTGAATAAAGGCCACCATGGTGCCTGGACGCTCCTGGATGGCGCGAGGGGGGCTGGTTCTGGGATGCTGTGCCCCCAGGAATAGAGAATCTTCTGCATTGCTTATCGCAGCGGTGGCAGGTTGCTCTTGCAGAGCAGTGCTGAGGTGTTACTTGGCACTGGGGGAAAGCCAGTCTGTCCCCAGAGGCTGGCACAGAGAGGGGGCAGAAGGCACCTGGGCTGCTGTCCTGGTTCAGACCCCTCTGGTGCAGCAGAAAGGGCTGATCCTGATGGTGCCCAGCTCCTGCTGGTGTTCAGCAAGACCCAGGTGCACCACGTGGGCTGTGCTACGAGGCCGGAGGAGGCAGCTGACTTGCAGCTTTTCCCAACTCACGGCCAAAGGTGGGATGTGAGAGCTGTTTTGGGGGCTGAAACATGGTATTTCTCAAAAGGGGCATTGCAAAAACTTCTCTGCACGTATGTAATGCCACAGTCCTTGGGGCAGGGGTTCACGTTGCCCCAGAGCAGCCCCTCCACTCAGGCTTGTTTTGGCTGCTGCTCTCTCCATCTCCTCCCGGTGTCCTCGGCTGCAGCCAGGCAGTCAGTCCCAATCCCAGCTGCTGTCCTGACTCGCACAGGTCAGCTTTCCTTGGGAGCTGGCTCATGCTTTTATAGTTCTGCTTTATTAGAGACATGAAAGTGGTTTTTGTTGTTGCTGGTTTATGAGCCAGACTTCAAAGAATGCAATTACGCAGACCAGGCGAGGACCTGCTGGTATCTCATGGAAATCTGTGGAAAACCACTTCCCTCCAGAGCTCGTTCCACAGCGAGGCTGCACTCCTGTAATTTTCATTGCATTTGCAGATTTCGGAGAGAGATGGCAGTCAGACAAGGTCTTTGGTGACTGTGGTTAATTGTTCCTTGGCTGGACGTCCTCATCCCCCATGGCATTACAGTTGGATGCCAGTGTTGGGTGATGGCTTTAGGGTTAGAGAGCGTGAACTTAGGGGAGACAAAAGAGCCATTGCTGGAGAATCATCTCAGGAAAGGGCAAAATGGCTGGAAAAGGGATGTTTTTACCTGCAAAAGCCGGGCAGTGTTCCTGCTGCAGGTAGATAGTGTAGAATCCACAGTCCTCTCCCTCTCTGCATTGCCGGGGTAAGGTGCCAGCTCCCCATCCTGCCCTGTGCAGCTGAACGTGGCAGGGGACCCTGCCTGAAACACAGGCAGAGCTCTTGGTGGGCGTGGGGATGGTTCCTGTCAGGAAGTGTCCGGGATCAGTGACATCTTGGTAATTTTTCAATTGCAGAGGGATTGTGCTCTCAAGAGTCACAGCTAAAAGCCAGCTTTCCTTGTGGTCCCTGAGCTTCCTAACGAAGATACTCCCCAAAAAATCCCCGCACAGCTACCCTATTTCCAAAAGCAAACTCCGGGCATAGGGCAGCTTCCCAAGAGGCGATGGGTCTCTCCCTCCTGGCTTCATTCTGCTGCTCCTTCCCAAGCCTGTAGGCGTGGGGATCTGAGCCCTTTATCAGCTCCTCTACACCAGGAAATTTTGTAAGTGTCTGAGAAGACCCTGAGGCTATATAAAAGTTCAGCTCGTGATTCATTTCCTTCCTATTCAGGGATAGGCTAATTTGAGAGTATGCGCTAAACATTAATTACCTTCCTTGCCATGGTTTCCTAGTCAGGCATCTTTTCCCAGATGACTTTCTGCTCGCTCAGGTCCAAGGCCATAAAAGCTTCCCTATTAGGAAAGGAAATATTTTACATCAGGTTTATACTGTATGCCTGAGGTCATCAGAAGTACAGATCGAGTGGCAGAAATACACACTGAGCTCTCCTTCCCGCGTGAAAAATGAATCAATAACTCATCGATTTAAATTAAAATGTCTGCCTTGCAAAATGCCTCCGAGTGCTAATATTTGTAGCCCCCGTGTTTTGCAGCGGCGATTGGAAATCCACTGCCCCTGTAACACGTGCAGGGATCCATCTCTGCTAACAGCATGTGATTGCTGACACCCGGGAAAAAACCCACCTTCCCCTCCCCTGGAAGGATCCAGCAAGGTGAACTTTTGGAAATTGCTTCTCCTGGCACATGAATTATGTATCGAACAGGTGGCAGTCAATATATCTGACTTCTTCACGAGGTAATTAAGAATAAATGTGGGAATTCAGGCAGAACTGTTGCCCTGTGCGGGAGGTGAGCGTAACGATGTGTAGCCAGCTCTGGAGGGAATGGGGGAAGGGGAAGGGATGCTGCAGGTGGGGATGCTGCAGGGATGCAAGGGAAAGTACAGCTCAGGGGATCTCTGTTGGTCCCCTTGCCTCTCTCCACGTCCTTCTGGTGCCTGGTCCCCGTGCTGGCCCAAGCTGCTGTTTGCATTCCCATCTGCCTGCCCATAGTGGGGATATCCTGCTTTTTCCTTAACTCGTTGGGTTATGTGCAGCTCTGGTGTGCCTGTGTGTGCGGCCAACCCCGGATGCTGAAATAAGCCTGACTCCAGCTGTCTGAGCCTGGATGGGGTTATTGCCCCCAAACTGCTGGGTTTGGAGTGGCAAGGAGGATGGGCCCTTTAGTGGTGTCTCGGTCATCTTGGGATAGCACTGACTTGCATTGAAAAAATCCAAGCATTCCTCTCTGCTCGAATTTCTTCTCGTGAGCTAATTAAAAAGTAGCTGTATCAGTGAACACATCCATGGTCATTAGCAAACAGTTAAGTAACTAATTTTAAAGATTTATGGTGTTGGTAGCAGGTAAATTATAGTCTTCAGAGAGTTTTCTTACAAATGAGCTGAAAATAAGGTTTGTTCTAGCCTCGGGGAAACATAAAGGAAATGCATTTAATGACCACAAATTGTATGTGCTGATAGTCTCAATAAGATATTTAATGCCTACTTGAAATTTTAGCAGTTGGAAAAGTACAACAGCCTTAACAGCACACGTGGGTTACGTGTCCTCTCCACCCCCTGGCTGGTAGCTCCAGGATCTGCCATCTCCAGGCGATTCACAGGGCCCTTGGGGGAAGGATTTCTCCCTCTTACCTGGTTAGGGCAAAGCTGCGATGCATTAAAACTAAGCGCTGGAATTTTGTTTCCCGGCTTTGGTTGTAAAAACCTGCAGGTCTCCAGCCGTGACAGGGATTACGGTCTCGGTTTCGCAGTTAGAATAATGTTTAGGTTGGCAAGGGAAGCCCTGAGTGTGCTTGCAGAGGAGAGACACTGCTAGAAGCTGCTCTGCTCTGTGTTTCTGCTCTGGGCAGCCCTCGCTGCCCGCACTGGCAGGTCACTGCAGTGCTGCCCAGGCTGGGATGGGTGACAGGAGGTGGGAATGGTATCTCCTCCCTCCCAGCATGGCCCAGAGCTTGTCAGGCTGGCCGCAACCCACACACGGGCTCTTAAATCCCCAATTCTGATTTTTTTTTTTCCCCCCGAAAACCCACGTGCGAATAAGAAGAGCACTGAGGCAAATAATGAACAGCTCTGGGTCCAGAGAAGCCATAGATGGTCCTAAATGATTGAAGAAGGCAATTTCCCTAACGGAGCTGCAGGCCCCTGGCAGTGATTAGTGCCTGAGCAGAAATGCATCACTTAGCTCCTATTATTTAAACATAAGATACTTGAGCAAGCACACAGAATGTTGTTTGCTGTAAATTCCTTCCCTCGTTGGAAGGAGCTGTTATTTACACATGCAAGTGCTGGCAGTGTGTGTGGGAGCTCCCTCGCCTGCTCCTGGACCCACATGGAATATAAATGACCGTGTTTCTCCTTGGTAGCAACGACTCCATCTGAGGGCTATCTTCCCTGCATGTTAACTGTTAATTATAGGTTACATTTATATCATTAAGGTTTATCCGCAGTCCTTTCCTTCCCCTCCCTGTGAAATCACTAATGCATCTTGCAGGGCTTAATTCCCTCGGCAGCTGTGAGGGAGGGATGCCCATGGCTGGTGGGAGCAGGACTGGGCTGTGCTGGGGTCATGGAACCATCAAATGGTTTGGATTGGTACAGACCTTAGAGATCATCAAGTTCCAACCACCTGCCGTGGGCAGGGATGGCACCCACTAGACCAAGATGCTCAAAGCCCTGTCCAAACCAGCTTTGAACATTTCCAGGGATCTTGGGGGATGACCCAGTGTAGCCAAACGCGTGGTGGGACACGGCACTGATGCTCTTGGCTCATTGCCTGCCAAAAACACCGCGGTGAAGCGCTGAAAAGTGGAGGCACTCTGGTGCCCCGGGTGCAAAAACCATTCTGCATGGCACAGGTGAGGGGCTTTGGTGGGAGCCTGGCTGGGGAGCTGGGAAAGCTCTTGCTTTCCCTCCCCTTAATGAAGAGGTGTTTCCTAGGCCTGGGAACGTGCCTGACTCTGGCAGATTATTTAATAAGCGGCTCGTTCGCCGGGGAAGATGCCTCGGGGGATGCGCAGCTCGGCTGTGAGCGGGAAGGGCTCCTCTCTCCCCCCAGCTGCAATTAAGCTCTTGTCAGCCTGAAGCCGCTGGGTGTTGGGGGGAGATGGACGGCGTTCCCGGCAGTCCCTCGGCACCTGGGCTGCTGGTTAAACAATTTGTATTTCTACTCCCCATTAACTGGCGTAAGCCCTGGCAGGGGCTGCTTCCCACCCTCCTGGGACAGGGTGGCCTGCGGGAGGCTGCTGTGGAGGCTCGTCCAAATGCTGAATCTTCCTTTTCTGTGGGAATCAAAAAGCTTTTCACGCTTTATTTTGGGGCGCCTGATTTTTGGCGTATCATGAGAGCTGTGTTTCTGCAGAGGCCTGAGGGTTAACGTGCTCCCCAACACTGGCATGGATTTGGGGTGTCAGGGGCTTGGCCCCAAGCATGTCCTTGCAGCAGGGCAGATCCCAAAGCTGCAGGAAGCCAGGGATTCATCACTTGGCTGTCTATTTGTATGGTGCCTGTTTATCTTGACTTGCAAACGAGGTTTTTCCAGGTTTGGAAAACATGTCTGTTCAGCCTGTCCCCTTCTCCTTTTCTTTGCTGGTGGTGGATTTCTGCCATGCCTGAAAACCTGTTCACATAAAAACATTAAAGGGAGCAAATTATTTAAGAGCTGGGAGCATGGGTGGGTGAGGCAGCTGAAGGCCAGATATGTGGGTTTTGGCCATTAAGCCGCATATCATGCTTAATATAGCAGGTGATATCTTCAGTCTCCCCACAAGCTTAGCGCAAGAGCCAAGAAACAGAAACTGGTTCTTGTCAAGAATCTCTTAAATTTTACTAGATGCCACCTTTAAATGGATTTCATTAAATATGTGGCCTGAGTTCTGTGGGTATTTGCTGGAGGAATGGCTCCCGTTGCAGATGTGTCCGTGGGAGATGGCAGTCGCCAGGCTCTCCTTTCTCCCACACCTGGCCAGGTGACACGAGCTCTGGGACACCCCATGTGCTCTTCAAGGGCTCCTCCATGGGCTGGACGTGCCATCTTGCTGTTCCCTCATCCCCAGGATCTAGTCAGAGCACCGGGCTTTGGAAAAGGTGTTTTGATTGTTGGAGGTTTAAAAAAACAAACCTCACCTTCCAAACACTGCGATTTTAGGTATCCCCTTAACTCTCCTGGGCTCGGGCACTGACTTGTTGGGTCTCAAGAAACCAAAGTCTTGGACTTTGGCTATTTACAGGTTTTTTGGATGTGTTTGTGAGAGCAGAGAGCCCGCTGAGTGACTGTGTTGGAAGGGAGCTGTGACAGCCCTCGGTGGCCCTGGTGTGGGTACAGAGGGGGCGTGGGGGATGTGAAGCAAAGGTCACAGCCCCAGCAGGACCCTGCAGAGACCTCCCGAGGCAGACAGTTAAACCCTGCAAATCTTCAGGTCCCATTAACATTTTTGCTACTAAAGCGATCGTAAAAACTTCAAGCAAAAATGTTTATATGTGTTAATAAACGGGGACGCGCTTGTTACGTGACAGCTCTTCCAAGCACAGCTCGTGTCCCAGGAACAGGCTGACCACGCAGCTCTGCCTGGCTGTCCGTGTGTGCTGACCTGCCAGATCCCTGAGGACCCTTTAGAGGATAACTCTTACGCTACGAAAAGCCTGTTCCTACAGCTTGTAACTCCTTGGAATGTTTTGGCACTGGGATCTGCCGAGCACTCCGTGTATCGTCATTTCTGCGCATTTCCTCCATCCATAATTCCACGTGTGATTGCACCTGGGTGCCAGGGGTGTTTAAAATATTCCTGCTTGGCACACGTGCGTTGCAGCCTGGGAGATGGGAATGCTGCAGAGATGATGGCAATGTAGCAGGAGGCGCGTGAAGCAGTGGCAGGAAACCTAATGTGTCAACCTCCAGATTTTCCATCCAGAGCCATGCTTGGGGCTTTTCCAGCCCTTGCTAATGTTTCCTTAACCATCCCCTAGGCCTGGATTCGGCCCCTGCCTTCCTCCTTCATCCTCAGCTGATGTCTTTATTAGGGGAATACATGAGGTCAGAGGTATCCTCTTAAATCCAGCTCGCTGGCTCTTCTCACCGCTGTTTTTTCCGTCCATTTGGAAAAGGCAGAGGGAGAGGCTGGAGGGCTCCTGCTTCAGTTTGCACCTTGCCACACCTTTGTTGGATCCGTGCCTAAAAGCCCACAAGTTCTTTTCCCCATCAACAGCTTTTCCCTTACTCAGAGCAAGCTTTTAACCCTGGGGCTGTGCCTCGCAGTCCCTGGGATGTTCTCACGTCCATTGAGGATTACTTCCACCCCTGCCCAGTGCCGGATGCCAAAGTTGTTTTTCTTAGGAATTCAGAGCAAAAACTCCCCCAAAGAACCAGTTACCCCTGTTGACACCACACTGCTCAAAGCCAGGCTGGGATCACTTAAACCAGCACCAATCATTTTAACATCCTTCACGGGCTTTGGCACGGCTGCGGGCTGGATCCAGGCTGTGAGGGATGGTGCACACAGCATCCCTGCTCCAGTCCTGCCTGCTGCCTTCCACAGCCATGTCACAGGAACTGTGGCACTCTCTGAATTCTGTGGTTACAATTTTTGGCCAGTGTGCCCAGGACTCAGAGGGTTTTCCCTGGGCCAGGAGCTCTGTTGGCTCTTCCACTGCTGCTCTGCATCACTGAATCCCATAGCTGCAGCCCTTAAATGGGTTTATTTTCAGCATTAATAGATTTTTTTGATTGTTTGTTGTTGTTGCTCTCAGGAAATCATGAAATTTGGTGATTGAAGCAGCTGAATGAGGAGCTGGAGGAAGTGAGAGTCAAAAACGATTAAAAGGTGGTGGTGGGAGCAGCTCCAGCACGGATACACGGATAATGCAAAGCCCCTGAGAGACAGACAGGAATTTCCTTTGTGCAGTTGTGAGCAGGAGCTGCTTTTTAAATCATTTTATTGTGGAAATGAACGTTCACAATCCCACAAGGTACAGTGTGGGGGCAGGAAGAGAGGGAGGCTGCTGGCGCCAGTGCCAAGAGGCCTCGGTGAAGGGCAGCCCTCCCTCGGGAGAGCACAAGCCAGGATGAAGGGGGTTAAGGAGCATCACGGGCTCCCAGCTGGAGTGACCCTGGGTGGGGCAAGATCCGGCCCAGCACGACTCTGCACAGCAGTTCTGAGAGAGCATCTCCCATTTCCAGGCGTTTTCAGGTTGCTTTTCTCCCTTTCCCCAGAACTTGTGCCTTCCCTTGCCATCACCAATCATTTGGGCTGGGGATGGGAACTTTATCTTCATTTTTGCCCTTGAAGAAGGTGTCAGAGCTGCAGTGTTAGTGCAGGAACACTGCCTTCTGCTGCCAGCACTTGCCGTTCCCGCAGAGCTGCCGCGGCAGCAGCCACTGCTGCAAGAGGCTCTTTATTTTTCTTAATTTCCTGAGATTTTTCTGAGGCTGTGTTGGGAATGCAGGAGCTGCTTTGGGGCACAGGCGATCGTGTTCACCAAACCAAGCGAGTGTTTGGGGTAGTTACTTTGGCAGCTTTGAGGTCTGGTCGTTTCCTCTCAGTATCTAAAAGGGGTTTATAAGAAACAGGGAGAACGACTTTTTATATGAGTGGGGAGTGGTTTTAAACTAAGAGGGAAGATTTATATTAGATGTTAAGAAAAATTTGCTTGTTCTGGGTGGTGAGGCCCTGGCACAGGGTGCCCAGAGCAACTGTGGCTGCCCCTGGATCCCTGGCAGTGCCCAAGGCCAGGCTGGACAGGGCTTGGAGCAGCCTGGGACAGTGGAAGGTGTCCCTGCCCATGGCAGGGGTGGCACTGGATGGGCTTTAGGGGCCCTTCCAATCCAAACCATTCTACGATTCTGTGATGTCCACCTGTGATGGAACCCGAACTTCACATGAGTAGGCATTTGGTGACTCTTTCATGCCCCATCTTTGTGTCACAGCTTAAGCCCCACGTGAGAGAACGAATCTGCTTCTCCCCGAAATGATGCTCCTGAATTTAGCCTTACGTCCCATCCATGTGCTGCTCCGTGGGCACTGTGGGACTCGCTGCCCGGGCTTGGGGCTGCACAAACCCACAGACGGCTGTTGAGCCTCTCCACGAGCAATTCCACTGCGTCACCCCCGGTTTTCAATCATCTTAATTCTTCAGCAGAGGCGTTCCTGTATATTAGCTTAACATGTCGCTGGTGTAATATCCGTGATGCTGATTAAATTAAAGAAAGGTCTCCACGAGAACTGGGATTTGATTACGTGTGTTAATCCCCTTTTCCCCCCCAGAGATGAGGCGGGGAGCGTGGTGGGTGCTCTCCTGCTGTGCAAGGCTTTTCCCAACATGTGGTGGAAGCGACTGGGGAATTAAGGTGACAAGAAAAGATGCTGCACGCTTTGGTTAGTCAAGAAAAAGGAACGTTTTTTCCTAGACAGGAAAATCCCACTTTATACTTGTCTCTGGTCTTCAATTTAAAAAGATTTTGCTCGTTTATCTCTTCAAAAGGAAATGATCCTGTGGGAAATATTTGTTGTGCTGGCTCCTCCACGGTGCTGAGAGCACAGATGAAGCAAAACAGCAGTGAGATATTTTTTGTTGCGTGCTTTTTTTTGATCCCGGGCAAGCTTGGGGATTTCTTTATGCATTGTGAGGGCAACACTGGTCCAGGATGCTGATGTTAGAGCGTGGTGTGAGCTCCTGTCCTGCACCCATGAGGCTGTCCTGGCATCAGGCTGGGTTTTGCTGCCTCGAGCAGAGGGAAAACAAAACCCGAAGGCTCGCCTTGATCCTCTCTCTCGAGGGGAATTTCCATCCATGCCCCATGCCTGGGAAGCAGCACTAAAGGGTTTTCAAGCACTTTGAGAGCTCCTGTTAAAAGGTGCTATCAAAATGAAAAATGTGATTTTCTCAGAGCGGCCCCACCTGTGACTCATCCATCTCCATTAGGGCAGAGACTCAGAGTGAGTTATGGGAAGTCCTTGTTAACCTCAGGGGAATTTTTTTTTTTTTTTCATAATTTTGGGGGGGTTTTTGTTTTCTGGGCAGATCTAGAAGAGGTTTCTCCTAGAAAAAAAAAAAAATGTTT
>VZTD01002843.1:1411468-1454568 GCA_013397725.1 Rhagologus leucostigma | reverse complement strand
TTTTTTTTTTTTTCATAATTTTGGGGGTGGTTTTGCTTTCTGGGCAGATCTAGCAGAGGATTCTCATAGAAAAAAAAAACTAGTTTAGTGCTAAAATGGTGCAGCATTTATTAAAAGGAAATATTTTGCACTTCAAAGAATCTATCAAAGGCATGAATTTGAAAACAAGAAAAATCCCTTTATCTGACCAGAAAATCTTGTCAGTGCATTATCTGTCTCTGATGGGGAGCCAAATTTGAAACTGGGTTCTCAGCAGCATGGTTGTTTCCATCCCCAGTCAGGGAAAGAGATAAGAGCTCTAAAAAAACACCGAATCTAATAAAAAGTCAACATTTAGTTTGGCCTCAAAAACGGAAACCTCTCTCTTCTGCAAGACCATTTGCTCCCCGAGACACTGCTGACCTCAGGGAGATTGTTTTTAGCTGATCTCATGTTTAGGCTTCTTCCCACCAGAGTGGGATGGGGCCAGCAAGCAGGATCTGTCCCCAGAGCATTGCTGGGCTTCTGGGGAGCTTTGGTGCTGCTCAAACCCATCCTGAGCCGTTGTTGCAGGCAGAGAGGAACCAGATGCTGTGCTGGGCACGCTGGCCAGTCAAGAGGGATGGTGCATGGGACAGCATCTCCTTGGGACTTTCTGCTCTGGCCCTAAAGTTATTTAGTTGATGGCTTTGGAATGCTTTTCTTTAGTCTTTCGAGCTTGTGTGGAAGGGGATTGAATTAAAGCAGGGTTTTGCCAAATCAGCGCAGTTTCCTGAAAGCTCAAAATGAGTTCTTGCTTTTTTCTGCCCGTTAGAAAGAAATATTATTATTATTTTCTTCAGAGGAGGGGAAAAAAAAAATCTGTAACTTTCTGGGTTTTATCTGAAACTTGAAAACACAATATTTCTCCTTACTGCTGGCTGCAGTGAAAAGTTTCATCTGGGGACAGGAAAACGTCACATCCCTGTGCTGCTGGCGTGTGTTACCCTGGGACAGACTCACACCTTATTCCACATTGAGAGGATGGAAATCCTGGCCTGGAAACTCTCCCCGTGTCCCCCTGAAACTCTGGCATGTCATAAAGACCCTATATTTAACTTCAGAGTCCTCTTAAGCTAAATAAGAACCCTTTTATAGGGAATGGGAAAAGTTAAACATGTTGTTAGGTTTACAAGTAGTCATTAAATATTTGCTGCTGGGCTGCGATGGGTTCCCATTCTGTCTCTAGCTCGCTGTCAGGTCTGTTTAAAGGGATATAAATAAGCCTGGAGGGGCTCTGGGGCCACAGTGGCCCAGCCCTGCTGGGGACAAGCCACCTGGCTTTGAATTTTTGGGGGGATTTTTATCTCCCCAGGTTTCTGTTTCTCCCCTGCCATACAGACCCGGCTGATAAAGCAATAACTCAGCTTTATTGATTATGTCAAAGGCAGTAATTCAAGAAAGCTATTTAAATTCACAAGAGGAAGCTATCGCAATTATAAGTGTCTGCAGCAGATTATTAATCATTTTTGTTATGGCTATCAAGCCACGAGACAGACATTTTCTGTAAGGCTTACGTGAGCGCCGGCTTTTCAGTAATGACTTGGGGTTTGCTCTCTTATTGGTTTATAAAGCCAAATAAAAAATAAGCAAACTGCTTTTTTTCTAAATCAATGTGTGTAAAGCTTTACAGCATATTGCTATAGGAGTGTATGAACCTCCAGTAGTTTAAATTCATATTCTGTTTAATCCAGCCAAGTACCAACACTGGCTTTGTACTCCCTTTCTCTTTATGTCTCCAGTGTTATTCCCAAAATAACACTGAGACTTGGGGCAAAGCAAGGTGGCCATCCCTGGAAATGTTCAAAAACCATACAGTTGTGTGCTTAGGGTTATGTTTTAGTGATGGACTTGATGATCCTGGAGGTGTTTTCCAATCTTAACTCACGTGAGAAGGGAGACGTGTCGCTGGAAAGCCGTGCTGGTTTTCTGGATGGATCCGGGGCACTGGGGATGGAAATGGGCTGAGCTGGCTCTCGTGTCTCCGTGGTGCTTTTGCTTGTGGGGGATCGTGGTCCAGGGTCTGCTCCCCTCAGCTGGAGCTGGGCTGTGCCCCTCCCTCCCCATCTCCTCGCTCGGGGTCTGCCCCAGATGGATGTTTCTGGGGCTGGTTCAGCTCTCCTGTGAATATCCAGCTCTTCCAGCCAGGGAAAATGGGCTTTTACAGCAGTCCTTTAAATTACTACTTACCTTTGGCTACCAGTGAGCCCCAGAGCTGATAAAACCAGCAGGTTGAAGCCGGGCAGCCTTGGCTGAGGGCCAGTCCCCATTTATACTTTGGACAGGTTTTTTTTTCAGCAAGGCAGTTAAGCAGAACATTTCTCTATAAAAAGCTGAAAAAGAGATCAGAGCAGCTCTTCCTCTCATCTTCCATCTCCTCTGCTTAGTGACCTAGAACTAAATGTTTTATTATTAGAAGAAAAAAAAATTGTAATATATGTGTTCAAAGCAGGGTTTTGATAGAGGGTTTTGGGAGGGCAGGATGAGAGGTGATGCTTGCATGGGTCACTTGCTGAAGAGGATAAGGGGCCTAGAGCATCCTGTCCAGTGGATGAAGAGGTGTGAGGTCCCTCTAAGCTCAGTTGGCTCCCTGCTTTCATCTGCTGAGCTGGGACTTGGAAGGAGCAGCCTTGGTTTGGGAAGGTGAGGGGCTGGTGGGGCTCAGCAGCTCTGCAGTGGGGGCCTCCCTGGGACCTCCGTAAGGGACCTGCCCTGCTCTCCTGTGGATGTCTGAGGAGAGCTCAGGTTTTGATCATTTGTCCATTGTTAAACTGGAATTGTGGGGTGGGAGCTGCAGGACAGTCAGGGGGATGTTGTCCTGATGGACAAGAGAGCCTTGTCCTGAGTGACCTGAGCAGGGAGACCTACTGTCCTCCAAAATGCAGCAATACACCCTCTTGGTGCACAATTCCCTTTCCCTTCCCTCAAAGTCGTGCTGGTTTTGATTAAATACCTCATCAAACATTTATTTTGCCTGAGAGGAAGCTTTTGTTCTTGTTCTGGGGCCTTTCGGTTATAAAAACTTCAGCCAAAATCACTTAATTAGAAATGTACTTTTCCTGCTCTGCTTGTCTGGGAGCTGCTCCGAGGTGCATCAGTCCCGAGGTGCAGAACAGGGTGTCTACAGGGATAGCACAGCCTGGATGTGCCACCTGGGAGGGAGACGGGGCTTTGGGAAGCAACAGCTCCTCTGGACCCCGAAAATGCCTCCAGCAGCAAGAACTCTTCTAGAATCATAGAATATCTCAGTTTGGAAGGGACCCATAAGGATCATCGAGACCAGCTCAGTGGTGAGCAAGGATTTTTCCTTTTGGGTCTAATTTACCCTCAGAGTAAAAAAAAACTATTCATGAAGTGGTCACATCACCTCAGGTCGCTAAAGGATGTGCAACCAGGAGTGAAAAGAAAACTGGGTTTAGTTTAAACGAGAGGTCTCTTTCGTGAAGATGCTCTGCTAACAGCCGCAGCGTTCCCACAGACAGGTAGGACTTTGGCTTTCTCCCTTCCATCAATATCAGTTGCTCTGAGGATGACAAGCGGGCCCTTCCCCGGGCTCTGCCTCCGAGTACTGGTGTACCTTGGGGAGCTAAAAATGGCAACGTAGAGGCGAGATGTTCCTCGCCTTGCTGAGCACAGGGGTTTTATTTTCACTCTAACATGTCAGCTATAAACAGCTATTAGAGATTCTCCTGCAAGAGTCCAAAATGCTTTGGGTTCTGTCCCAATTATGGAGTGTCAGAATAGAAATAATTAATGCTGTCATAGCAAATGAACGGGAGAGAGGTTTTTCTGGGGGAATTGCCCTGAAAACGCATTTTGATGGAGGAGCTGTTTGCTGACGTGTCCTGGCAGGTTGTGCCGTGGTGAATTCTCAGACTTTTCCATCTTTCCTATCCTAATTTTCCAAGAAAAATCCTTCTTTTTTTTTTTTTTTTTTTTTTTTTTTTGGCAAGCACTGTGCCATGGAGCAGCAGAGCTGAGCTGGAGGTTCCCAAGAGGCATTGCCTAACTAGGTTTCATCCAGGTGCAAAGGGATGCAGGGTATTATTTATTAAGCTGTCAGTGATGGGCTGAATCAGGGATGGAGAGAGGATCAGCAGCTGAGAACTGCTGCTCCTTTGGAATACTTTTAGTTTTCTTTCCTAAAATGTAAATACCTCTTAAATAAATGGACTTGCTTTACTGTGGCCGGTGTTTTGGTTGGTCGGTTCATCTTTCTTTGTCCTTTTACACCTTTTAGTACAGAGAGGGATGGGTTGCACGGGCGGGAAGGAAGCCAGGCTGAAAAAGTGCTGTAATTTCCCCTTTCCCTTTTGTAATGGTGGTGAAACTAATAGCCAGAGCCTCTGCTTTGCAAGCAAACGTCTCAGAGCTGATGGATGCTGCCATTTTACTCTGCATCACTTGGATCGTATTTTTATTTGCGCTCTACAACCTCTCCCTTCCATTAGCACCAATGTTTTTAGGTCTCATTTTCCCATAAATTTTGCTGTTGTGGCTCCCAAAAGCAGCGATGCTCTCGGCTCCTGATCGCGGCTGCTGTCTCGGAGGAGCTGGGGTGTGCAGATGGACGGGTGGCACTGCCAGCCCTGGCACTGACAGCGAGACGGGAAGAGCCGGGGTGAGAGTTTGCAGTGGGTCGAAGGAGGATCTGGAAGTCAGGCAGGAGAATGCTCTGAATGGACTGGGCACCAACTGCATTTTTCTGTCTCGTGTGAGACAAGGTCTTGTGTACGGGCTCTGCTGCGCCAGTTCTCAAGATGTAAGAAAAACAACAGAAAAAAACCACCCAGAAAATTTACTGCAAACAACCCCCGAACAGTCTGTTCAAGCTGGAAATCTTCACCACTCGCTTGATGTGACCTTTTTGGCTGTGGGGAAGGGAAAGCAGGTTTGTGTTTCTCATAAATAGCATCTCGTAGGGACAGCAGGAGGTGTGGAGGGAGAGCATCCCCCAGAGCAGCCCAAGGATAACCCCGCTCCACACAGTGGGATTCCCGCGGGGCACCACTCCTGCCTGGCACTGCCGGCACACCCACTGCAGCCCCTTGGGTTCCTGGGCATGGAATCTGGCAAGTGCCAGCTGGTC
Organism: Rhagologus leucostigma; assembly: GCA_013397725.1. Classification (NCBI taxonomy): domain Eukaryota; kingdom Metazoa; phylum Chordata; class Aves; order Passeriformes; genus Rhagologus; species Rhagologus leucostigma. The sequence continues at coordinate 1,449,461 of VZTD01002843.1, read as the reverse complement.
ATGGGGTTTGTGTGTCATTTGAGGGCTGTCTGCTGGCAGAGAGCTTCAGCCAGAAGGGTCAGAGTGAAAAATGTGTATTTTTGGGGATGCAGCAGCATCCCGTGGTGGTGGGAGAGCTCCTGGTGAATGTGGAGGGGCAAACTGAGGCAACAATGCTCAGCTGTTATTGGGAACTGAGAGACGCCCAGAGATCACCCGTATTTCAGACCCTGGTGTGTCTTCCCTGTTCCCTTTCTCTTTGAGAAACAAAGGGAAAGATATAAAAAGAGTGGATGACTCTTTAATCTGAGAATGGTTAGAAATGTCTTGTGTTTTGTAGGCTTTAATGAAAAGAGCGCATTCCTTCTCTGCCCTTTTTGGCTCTCGGCTTGTTCTTTATGTCTGCACTCCCTGTAAATCTGGCCTGTGTATTGCAGACCATCTCCGAGCCTGTGGAAAGCAGATTTGTCTGGGAGAGCTCACTGGATCAGCATAGGGACGAAAACCATGAATACCCGTGATGAATAACTGGGCTCCATGGCCCAATATTTTATTGCTCTCCTGAAGCTCCAGCAGCATCATGGGGATGAGGAGGGAGCAGGACAGACCATCCAAGGCACAGTCAAATGGCCAGAAAGGTTTCAAGGGAGACGTGTATCCGAAATTGTGGCTCCAGCCACCCCAGGGCACGTCCCCAGGGCTGTGTTCCTGCCGGTGCCTGCATCCACAGCGGCACAGGGCGCTTTCCCTTTGGCAAAGCGACAGGGTAATTAATTTCAGGGCCATTGTGCTGCAGCGGCAGGCACTGATTTATAGCCCAGGGAACAGCTTCTGGTTCAAAGTGCACATCCGTTGTGTTAATGCTCCATGATCTTTACCCCCGTGAGGAAATGGCAGAGAATGAGGAGATTATTGCCACCAGACTGGGCTCCCGGTATTACCATGATAAAGCCGGCGCAGATGAAGGGTGGGTTGTGCATACAGAGCAGCTTCCCTTCCCTGCATCCCGACTCCAGTGGCTCCCCCAAGGATGGAACTGGGGAGGGAGTGTTGGTTGCACAGTCCCTGCACCCAGCTGCTGCTTGGGCCCCTTTTGCTGCTGCTGTGTTTTTCCCCTACCCATCCATTTTTGTCTATTAGTTGTGCTGCTAAAAGGCACTTTAGAAAAGGCGTGTGGTGGGATAGGTCATGGGAGGAAAGCCTGGAAACTGCCTGGCTCCCCTGGGATCAGGGGTTTCCAAATTCTTCCTTTTCCCAAAGAAAAGACTTGGAGGGGCTGGTGGATGAGGAGTGGGTGTGCAGGGTATTGCCAACTCCTGGGCATCTCCTGCCAGGAGCCACCCCAACCCTCAGCTTCTCAGTTCAGCAGCTTTTGGAAACTGTTTTTCCATGTGCAGACTCTGTGAGCTGGGCAAATCATTCCCCTGGCAGGAAAAACATCTCTTTTCACTGGATTGATTTTCTGCTGTTTTCTGGGAGTGATTGCATCCCTGAGATCTGTTGAGGCAGGCAGGCGGTGCTGGGGTCCTGAGAGTATCTCTCCATCTGCACCAAGTCTGTCTCACCTTCCCTGTCACCAAGGACTGACTGATTCCAGGCCCACCAAACCTTTTGAGGGTTTGGCTTTTCCCCCCTGCTGAGGATGCTTTGGCTTTTTGCGGAGTGGTACTTGGGCAGGGAGAAACGCTGCTTCCCCCCTCGTGGACCTGTTGCAGGAATCTGGGCAAAGAATGATGTCAGGTCTGTAGGGAAGGTCTTTTTTCGGAAACACTCATGAGCCCTGGTCTGAGATTTCCTTTGGGAAAGGTTTGTGGCTGCACTGGGGTGATTCAAGGTAATTTCATCCTTATTTGACTGTCCCTCAGAAAACAGCTTCTCGTTGTGCCTGGTTTGGGGCTGCCCTGGTTCACAGCAGCACTGAGGGATCCCTGGAAGCCCCTGAGGCACCTTCACTGCGTGCAGCCATCCCTTCCAGGGGCCATATCCAGACCCCAGGGATCAGCTCAGATCCTGGGTCACTTCAGCTGGGTTTGGCCCAAACACAAAATGTACGGAACAGGAGGGCTCTGCACGCTGCTGGGGTTTTTAGGTGTTATTCTAATACTAATAATTAATACAGTGATGTGTATAATCCTGTGCACAGAGAGTTGAAGCGTTCCCTAAAGCTTCTTTGCATCATAAAACTCCTAATCAAATACAGAATAGATCCCTGCCCTCTCCATAGCTTTAATCCTACTTCTCTTCCAGAACTAAACAGCTTTAAATTCCTCAGTCCCATGTGTATTCAGCTGCAGAGGCAAAAACTTCACCATTTTTAAATCCTCCCCTAGTGCCAGACCAAAATCTCTGCAAACACAGACTCCGTAATCCTCACTAATTTATCAAAGGTGCTCCTGAATGCTAATTTTCCTGTGCTGTGCTCTGGATCAGAATTACAATTGATTGACTATAAAATGATAATTATACACTGGGAGCTTTGCATTGTGTAAACACCTTAAATTGATTCTCCTGCCCTGCCAGTGGGGAAATTCTTTCCATCACGTGCTGACTCTGTCTGAGATCGAAATGATTCTGCCTTTTACAAACTTCCCTACCATGTATGGATTTTCTTGTTTAAAGCAGGCAGCAAGCGTGCCTTCTCCTCCCTGCTGGGCTGGTGCTGGAGTGGCAGAGTCTCCCTGGAAACAGCTCGAGGAAATGGAGGTTTTCCAAGGGCTGGGGGTGCAAAATAAGGTCTCTGTGAGGACTCATGGCTCCAGGGGTGACAAATAAAACGGGGCAGAATAGAGTAGGATAGTTCAGTTGGAAGGGACCCACAGCAACCATCTGCAGTATTGCACATCCTTTTGGAGATCCTGGCTCATCCAGGGATGCCCTCTCCAGGAACTCCCTGGTTTTCCTCCAGCCTCCCGTTTCCTGTGGACATAGGTCTACCCTGCACTGAATTAGCAATTTCCACTGCAGAAAGAGGCTCTTAACTTCAGACATTTCGGGAAAGGCTTGTTTTACATTAATATTCTGGCTATAAAAAGAGTCCCACAACCATAGTGGTGAAGGAGGAAAGCCACCCTTCAATCTCTTGACACATCTGCATTCCTAGTCTCCTGCAATCTGTTTTTTGACTTTAGCATGCGTTCCCATTTCCCATATTTCAGGGAGGGCTCGCTCTGTGAAAGGCATCAAGAGGCATCCCCAGACAGCCAAACCATCTGGAAAACCCAGGAACCTGGACAGAGCTTGTTTGGGAAACAAACTTCCCTCCCCATCCTCCCGAGTGCTGTCGCTGGCCCTGCCGAAGGGAGCAGGCACGGTGCTGCCGGGGCGCTCACAGCTCCTCCGTCCTGGCCAGGGGGAAGGAGAGGCTTTTCTCCTTCCTCTCATAGGATGTTAGTGCACCACCGGAGGACCACGCAGCTAAATCAATCTTGCAACGGCGTAATTTATTTAATGCATGTGCTCCAACAGTCTTTAGTGCCTGTTCAGTGGGTGCGGGAGGATGCTGCGGTGTGGGGGGACCCGGGATGGCACCGGGGCAGCAGAGTCAGGACTGCTGCGGAGTTAATGCACCAAACCCCTGGTGTGACCCTGCTGCCAGGCAAATAAAAGCGAGGGCAGACTCCCTTTTCCTCGCCCTCTCCTGTTTGCTCAGACCCCCAGGCTGATGCCCATCTGTCTCTGTCAGTGGTGGGAGCTGGGGGGATGGAGGGTGAGCCTTGGGGGTGGATGTTGATGTTCCAAAGCCCCTCGTGTGCTCAGCAGACAGGGTATCCTACACGCGGGGCCGTAGGGGAGAACAGCACCACATCCCAGTGCCACGGGGAAGCGCAGTGCCTGTGGTCTAGAAACAGAGGACCAGAGGGAGAGAAAATTAAGGAAGGAAGATAGAGAGGTAATTAAGTCTGGCTTATCCCCTGTCCCCAGGGGCTTGCACTCGCCGAGGCTGCGCCGTGGGCTGCCCCGCAGGCGGCATCAGGGGGTTCCTGGAGGTTTGCTCAGCCTGGAGGGCAGGACCGTGTCGTGAGGGACCTCCAGAGTTCTTCAAGGTGAATTGGGTCTTTTTTTAGCCACTGCACGTGTCCTGAGGTGGTTTCTGTGTTTCCTGTCGGTGGGTAACCTCTGGGGACGCTCAGAAATAAAGCCAACCTGGGCATGGGAGGCTGCTGGGGCAGGCAGGGGCATCCCAGGGAGCACCAGCACAGTGCTGGAACAGTGGCTCCTGGAAATGCTCAAACTGGCTTTCCCCTAAGAGCAACCCCTTATGCTTCTGAATTTTTGGAAATCTCTTCTTCAGTTGTTCCCTTAAGTATTTATTGGATGTCTTCCTTTTTTTTTTAAGCTTCTTCATCCAAATTCTTCGCTCTGTTATTCCCCCGAGGATCATGTTTGCATTTGGCAGGGAGGGAGCTGGCTTGGTTAAACATAGACCTTGGTGAAGTAAAGCCAGAGGGATTTCAGAGCTCTCTGTACCTCTCTCTGCTGCTCAAAATCCTCTTCCTTTCTGTCTTACCCATGTAGGAGTCTTGGTACACACAAATCCTGGCATCCTGCTGGCTGGCAGTGGCTCTGCTCCTGGCGTTTTCCTTGCAGGAGGCAGGCAAGGGCTGCAGGGCTGGGCTTTGGTATTTACTGCCTTGCTGAGGGTGCAAACAGCCGTGCCCCACACGTCTGCTCAGCTGTGGGGTCTGGGACAGGCAGATCTCTCCCATTAAGTGGCTTTGTTAGGGGTGGGACATGGGCACCCCAGCGCTGCGTCGAGGGGCCCGTTCCATCCCTGAGCTGTGTTTAAATTCAACTTCATTAAGGCAAAGGCATTAATGAAGGAACAGTTTTCCCAGAGAAGCTGTGGCTGCCCCATCCCTGGAAGTGTTCTGGCCTGGCATTTTTTCACAAGTGGACGTGTTCTCAGCAGAGTGTGATCACCGTAGTCAAAACAGAGTGATTTATGTACAATCCTTTTATTGTTACGGAGAGTTTCAATATGTGGCTGGTCTGGTTTTCCTTTCACCTCCTTCGAATGACTCATCTTTGCTTGCATCTGGTGTCCCTGTTGCAGTCTAATGATTCATGAGGATGGGAACACGGGGAAGAGCAGAGGGAGAGGAGCAGGATTGGTGCTTCCATGGGGAGGCTCGCGGGTGAGTCACGGCAAACGCGAGGCAGGATGCGGCACGCCGGGCGCTCCGGGGAAAACAGTGATGCGAAGGTGGAGGGAGGCTTAGCCTGTCCCGGCAGCCTTGGCATCCCCAGGGAGCTGGGGAGCCCCAGCTCCGGCCTTTGCTCCTTCCCGAGCCGGTTATTCAACAGTGTAACAGCTGGAACACATCTCCTGCGGTATCAAGGAGCGTTTTAATCGCCTTTTGGGGAAGATGTTGGGTTTCCGTCCCTGTGTGCTATCGGCTGCTTAATTGCACTGCGGGTGCTGTCAGTGTGAGGTGCCTGTGTCTCCCACGGCTGCAGGAACCCCTTTGCCCCTCCAGGGTTTGGGCACAGCCAGGACTTTCAAGGAGCAATTTCGGTGACCCAGACATGTCAGCACTGCCCAGGTCCTGCCCACAGCCCTGTGCCACCAGCAGGCAGGGGCTGTGTGATTCTGGTGTGGGTGTTGCAAGGGTTTGCAGGGGCTGCTCGTGTATTGTTCACTGCCTGAGCTCTGCGGCAAATTAAGCACAAAACCAGGTTTTTCTGTTCATTTATCCTGACCAAGACATCAGAGAAAAGCAACAGAGTGCAGGTGCGGGTGTCCGGCAGCACAGAGCTGGAGGCACAGCACCAAGGGTGTGGTGATATGATGTGACATGGTCAGCCCCAAATCATGGGCACCCGACACCCCAATAAGGGACAGCCTATACCATGAGGTGCTTCTGAACCTATTATCTAATTCTCCCCAAACCGCCCCATTCCCAGGCCAGGACTGAGAGAACCAGGGCTGCTCCAGCACCTCTGGGAGGGGGGGGACAGGCCTGTACCAGAGCAGGAAGCACAACTGCAGATCCCCGATTCCAGCTACCTGTCACAGACTGGCTTCCACAGGCAGATAGCTCCCACCTTGCAGGAGTCAAACGGGAGGAGCTGAGCGATGCTGTAAGCCTTTTGGGCTCGGGGTGGTTGTGGTGGGGATGAGTTTGGCCCAGAGATTTGTGTTCAGCTGCACCGAGTTACCGGCCATCTGGCTCCGCGCGCTGCAATCCGCAGCTTCTCCAAGCCCATATGGGAGGCAATGTTTTTTTCGCTGTGTATGTTATATTTCCCAGAACGTATGGCCCATACATTTAAAATATTTGAGCGCTGCCTCCTGCGCTAGCAGATAATCTGGAGCTGTGACACCAGAGATTTCTTTGGAGGAGAATTTATTTCCCGATGTTTTAGGCAGCTTTAAAACATGATCCTAGGAAGGGAGTGTTTGGCTTCGTGCCCGGTGCCCGAGCCGGGCAGCAGAGGGGCCAGCAGTGCGATCACTGCCTACATCTGCTCTCCAATGCCAATGCTCTAATAATAATTATATATTTTTTTTTTATCCTTTGTTCATTTGCAGTGATCTGGGGACCCCAGTCCCTGCCTGTTTGCAACCTGCCTGCCCCTGGATTAAACAGGCAGGTAGCACCAGGCCTGGCAAAGGGTGTCTGAGCCCAGGGTCAGCCCAGCCTGGAGAGGGATCAGATGGATCCTGGGCTAAGTGGGCTCCTTCTCCATCCAACAAACAAGGCACAGGTTTTCTGCACTCTGCAGCCCCATATCCATATGCCCTGAAACCAAACTGTTCGCCCCAGGGACAGGCACTGCCAAGGCTCGGTGCCTGAGGCAGGGTCGGGCTGTTTTATCCATCTGTTTTGCAGCTGATGTGGCAGAACACCGTGAGCATCATTCTCTGGAAGGTAATAGCTCCGGACAGGGCTCTGATAAAGACCAAGCATTTAAAAATATGTTCATGGCATAGTTTTATACCCAAAATACGTGGTGGTGCACTATGCAGCTTAAGTGTAAGTGAATGATATCATATTACTTTGAATATATGGACAGCTTAGCTTATGAAATGTATAACTCATCTGGTGTATGGAAAACTGATACATCTTCCATATGGGCAACAAATCAGAGATGATTACCCCTGGGGAAAAAAATGGCCATGCTGTATTGAGCATTTTGACTTGGAGTAGACACAAGCTTTCATTCCTGCTTCATGACTAAATTTCCTAAGCTGAACAGTCAAATAAAATGATCTCATTCCCTCTCTGTGCCATGGCACAGCTTTGCTGAGAGCTGTTTGCTGGAGCAGGCCGGGTTCCAGCTGGCGGGGGGTCAGTGGGAGCGTTGCCATCAGCCCCTGGGTTGTGTTTGGTCAAGGGCAAAGCGTTGCTGGTGGCTGAGCGCCGGCTTTGTGGCTCTGGCACGTCTGACCACGCCGGTGCCTGCCGGGGTGAGCCAGTTCCGAGAGCCGTGGGTTTGGTGCTGGTGCTGGGGAGAGCTGAACTCCCACAAAACTGCTGAGCCCTTGCCTGAGGATGCCGTTCCCTGAACAGTGGGAGATGCTGCAGGGTGCAGGCCATGCCCCACTCACCACTCCCAGGGTCGGCATCCAAGGGCCGCGGCCGCTCGGACACTGTCTCTCCGCCTGGTACCGGCGTGTAAATATGTCAAGCTCAGGAGATGATCTTGTTATGGGAAGATTATGCTAATGAAATGTTTCCTGAGATCAAACTCATTTTGTGTTCAAAAGCATTAAAATAAATGGCTTCTAATTGAATCTTATAAACGGTCCCCTCCTGATAATGAGCCGCTATTAATTATAATTGAAGGAAGGCAGAACATAAACACAGCGGCAGCGTGGGGGGAGGTGATGGCACGCTGGGGGCAGCTCTGTGCTGCCCGTCTGGGAGAGGTCCTGACCTTCTCCTCCATCCCTCCCACACTGCTGGGACCGTGGTCCCTGGGGTGATACACAGGGACTTGGCCAGAGACATCTCCAGCTGCCTGGGGACATCCCAGGGAACCCTCTTTGGGTCTTCGGAGAAGAGGGAGAGCAAATGTGTCCACTGAGCTGTATGCGCCATCCTGCAGCCTTTAAAATCTCAGTCCTTTATTGCAACTATTATTGTTATTATCCCTTTTTCCTTTCCAAAGGCCCAGGTCCCTGCCAGGCACAGCATGTGCTGTCCAGCCAGGGTGACCTCATCTGCTTCGAAGCACAAAATGGGCATCTGAGCTCAACCAAAGAAAATTTACAGGAATTCATCCGTCAACAGGGACGTTTCCATTTAATAAGTGCTCAGTTTGAGATCACACTAGCCCTTCAATTATTTATATGCTGAAATTGTACAACTTCTCCGTTGAGGTCTAAAAAAAGAAGCAAATGTCTTTTGCTTTCCCTCCACCTGAGCTTGTCAGCTGCAACTCAGCAGGAACGCGGCAGGCACCCCTGAGGGGTGCTGGGGGTGACAGCCTCGTGGCAGCAGGGTTTGGGTGCTGTGAGTATGGGCTGAGCAGAAAAACCCGCTGAAGGATGCTCTGCCCTTGGCCGCTTCTTGCGACGAGTGCTTGTGAGCGTGGGCTGCGGTGCTCTGCGGAGGGTGGAAACAGGCCCTGGGGCATCGCTGGCACCTTCCTCCTTGTTTTTCCCACTTTGTTGTCTCTATTTAAAGCACTGTTCCCTCTGGCATGCCTCTTCCCACACGGTTGTCCAGCACGGGGATGGTAGGCGGGCGGCACAATCCGGGCTGGGATTCGCTCTGCCCGCCAGGCTAATGCCCCTGCACATCGCTCCAGAGTCACTAATGGCCTTTGCTTTTATGTCTCATCTGCTTGAAGGGATTAAAAGGGAATAATTAAATAGCCAGCAATACAGTCATCGATAAAATTGCACTGGTAATGACGGAAAAAAGTACCACCAGGAGAAGACAAAGCTGTGCTGGGCTGTGCACAGCGAGGGGAGGGCTCGGCGGCCGCTGTGTGTTGGCAGAAATCATTAAGCCGGGGCAGGCTGTGCCCGAGGAGCTGCGCGTCCCCCGGGCGCTCCTGGTGTCCGTGCGTTTGGCTGCTGTGAAATCAATGAGAGCGACTCAGATTTCCCAGCCGGAGCGAGCCGGCTATTAGACAGCACTAATGCTGCATTTAAAAATGTGCTCATCTTGTGCAGTCGAGGGGAAAGAGAGGAAAATTCCCTGGGAGGGGGGGGGGATCGCTGTCTTCCCCGCCTTGCTGCGCCTGTTGCTGGCAGCATCGCGTGCCCGGCGTCCTGCACCTCAGGCGTGGAGGGAGAGGGGGTCCCGCAGGCTCTGCAGAGCCCAAACCCCCCATTTCAGCAGCAAGGGCTGCAAAAAACCCCCCTCTCCGTGGTGGGGAGGGAGTGAATCCAGCACGGGGGGTGCTCACCCGGCTATAACGGGGGATGAGGAGGGGCTGGTGGAGGTCCCGGGGGAGCAGGGAGTGGTGTGGATGCGATTTCAGAGGTCGGCTCAGTGTTGCTGCGGGGTCGATTTTGCTCTGTCCCAGCACTGATTCAAACCCGCTGTGAACTTCTCGTCGAAGTCCGTGCATAAAATTAAACAAACTCTGTGAACCCAGCGGTACTTTCTGGGTACTTTCCCGTTCGACACAACAGCCCGTGTTTACTTTCCCGGCAGAGGGAGAGACGGCGCGTCATTGTGCTCTGATTTGGGGTGAAACCCGGCTTTCCGGGGCACAGGGATGGGGGAAGCTGCTGAGGCAACTCACGCATTTGTCTCTGGTGTTAGTAAGGGATTTCCCTGCTGTTTTACAGCTGGGAAAGCCAGCACTAATGTGCTAATTAGATTTAACACCCGAGCTAGAAACGTGGCAAATTAGCCAAAACATGACAGCGTTAACCCCCACAGTGGGACTGGGTTTCTGCATCCTTCCCCGGGGTGACCCAGGAGGCAGGAACACGGCGTGGATCACCGGCACAGCTTGCCACCGGGAAAATCCCGAGGTGTTGTGGTGCGCATTAAGCCTATTGCTCCACTTTTGACACCTCCTAATGCAAATCCCTCCGTCGGGATGAAGCTCTCCATCCTGAATCCCTTTGCGTTTTCTCTTGGCGAATGAACGCGCGTGGGTAGCAAAGTGGGGAGAGGAGGGCAGGAGCTCGTGCTTGCCACACGGATCCCCATCACGGCTATTCCACAGGAAAAATCAGCTGCTGAGATTCCTACCCAGCTCTTGGAGCTGCCCCAGGGGGACAGCATGGAGACCCCACCCCAGCAGCACAGACAGGAGACATGGGAGGGTTTTTTAAGCAGCACATAAAAATCGTGCCGTGCATTGAATCAGCTGCTTGTTTCAACAAGATGTGGCAGGGACGGTAATTGTATGTTGAGTGCTCTCTGGTTGATTAAGAACATATTTATTGAAGTTTATCTACTGTAATATGTATAAGTCTCTTATTAGATAATTGCTAAACCTCAAACACCTGTTTAACAGATCATATATATACCCCATTACATAGCTGTTAAACCACACTGGTTTTAATTCATCAAATGCGAATGTGAAATCCATTCTAAATTAAATTTATTTTGAGGCAGTTTAGAGGAGACGTTCCCTGCTTCCCTTCCACAAAGGGGATAAGAGCACCATATTTCCTGACAGCAATGATGTTTCAGGACAGCTCTGTTCTCCAAGTGTCCTTTTTTTTTGGGCAAACAACGCAATGGAGATGTGCTAAAAAAGCACTCAAGGATTTTCATTTAAAAAATAGTATTTAAAAAGTTTGATGTTAAACCCGGGGATGCCATCACTGCTGCTGTCCGCAGATGTCTGGGGAAGGGAAAGAGCAGGGAAGCGAAAAGGTGGTGAGGCTGTGGGCAGGCTGTGTGAGGATGAGGGTTGCTAAGCCCAACACTAAACTGAGGTGTTTTGCTTGCCTCTGTGGCTTTTTGCTCCAAATCAGCAAATTCCCATTTCAGCCTCGAAGTGCTGCTGATTCACATCCGTGTGAGGGCACCAGTGCAGGGCAGCCCCGCGCTGCTGCCAGAGCCCCCTGCGCATCCCACCTGGAGGATTAGGCCTGAGCTTTTATTCGGTGGGTTCAGAGCCCGTAATTCCTCTGTCCAGCCCTGCTCTCCTCGAAGCTGGGCAGGGCAGCGCTCCCACGTGCCCCATCAGACAGGGTGAATCCCTCTCCCCCCGGCCCCTTGGTGCTGTGTGCTATGAGAGGTCTTTGCTCAGGCAGAGATGATCCTTTGTTTTCTTCTCTCTTTATTTTAATTGTCCCGTGGGGGAACCGCTGAGTGCCCTTCATTTTGTGATGCAGAACTGGTGTTGACACTCTGCTTTATTAGATGAGTAAGGGTAAAGCCTTGGAGACACTACTTAAATAAGGGAGGGATTTCTCTGCCGGGATAGGAATGAACAAATACACACTGGGCTCTGGTAACCCGTTTATTTCCATCCCAGTCCTGTGAAAAATTTTGCCAGCGTGGGTTATTTGTGTATCTCTGCAGCAAACCGGGCTGAGAAGCTGCAAAGCTTCCATCCTGCTGTTGGACACATCCCTGCAGGGACACATCCCTCCATAGGCACACGGTCTCCATCTCCATCTTTGGGGCATTTTATAGCAAGACGTTGAGTGATATTTATTATCAACATCAGGCTGCAGCCTCTTGGCCTGGGTGGGTGGTGCTTCACCTGCTCTTCCTTGTTTTGGAGCAGGCAGTTCCCCATGTGGTTCCCAAGGGCAGGGACAGCTGCGTTGGCTCAGGGGCTGGAGCATCCCTGGGGTTTCTGCCCTCAATCCTTCCTCCCCTGCTGGCTCCATGGGCAGCGAGAGGCCAGACTGGTACCCAGCTCTGCTGCAGCCCCTGTTCAGTCATCCAAGGCTTTGGATGCTTTATCAAGTGTTTCAGCTCCAAAGCCAACATAAATCACACTGTTGGCAGGCTCTGCCTTTCTGTCTCTGCTGTTATTTTCTGTTCACGATAAAACAATGTGGAAAGGAAGCACGCAGGCCAAGGGGAGGGGGAGCAGAAACAAGATCCCTTATCTAATGCATGCCTGAGTTGCTCAAATGTTTCTGTATCAGCAATTATTTTGCCTGGCTTTGGGTTTTCACAAAGCTCTTGAGTCTTGCAAATGCGGTCTGAGATCACGTTGGCAAAGCACAGACCCAAATTCTTCCCTTCTGTCTGACTCGCTCCATAGCCTTTAGATGAGACCCGTGAAACATCCCACGTGCACAAAAACACTGAGGAAATGAGCTGGGAGAGAGAATTTGCTGGGATCTGGGGAGATGCTGAGCATCTCCAGCTCTGCCCCAGAGCTCCTAACACTGGCTGGAGTGATTAAAAACTGGGTAGGATCAGGCACTTTGAGATTCTGACTGCTGGGAGTCAGTTGTTTGCATATTCCATGCAAACAACTGGAAATGCACAATATATTAGGGCATTGCACTGTGTGGAGGCTTGCAAAGTGAATAACCATTATAGGGATGGTTTCTGTACACAACCCATGGCTGATGGCCCAGTTTGGAGCATGAGCTTATAAATTTCTTGCTAAGTAGAAAGAAAAGGGAAAAAAATGCTTCACTATTGATGGGAAAGGAATAGTATCTCTTAATCTATGTCTAAAAACACCTTTAAAGTTGTAGGTATTTGCTACAGTCCGGCTAAAGCAATATCCAGTGCTCAGAAAAGCAATATCCCCAAACTCTGCTCTAGCTCTCGTGTTGATTTTGGTATTTTTAATATTGCATCCAGACAACAGAGCCTGTCAACCACCATGCGAAGTGTTCATTTAACTAAGCCAATTTAAAATGTGTAGCAATTATGAAGAGATGGGCTCAGATGAGTCAATTTGTCTCAAGTGTTTTCTAGCTGAACTTAATAATATTGGAGATGTGAGAGAAATTGGAAAAAAATTCACCCTCTGTGTTCAATTCTTTTGAGAAGTCGAAATACCTAATTCACTCTGGCAAATGATAAATGTTCCTCCCCTCTTCTAATTACATCTTGCCTTAGTCACAGCGGTCTCTAGTAAATCTCCTTTTGAGACTATACACATCACATACCGTCCTTGGTGAAAAAAAAAACCTGAAAAAAGGGAAGAAAGGAAAAGTTCTTGATTAGATTTTTTTTTTTTTTTTAAAGAGCAATTTATTGTGCTCACAGGATCTGGAATTGGCTTTTCATGTTGCTAACCCCCTTCATTGGCACTACTCTTTCACGTGTCACGTCCTGAAAAAACCCTGAAGTTTGACTGAAAAAAGAGGAGTGGTGGCGTGTGGAAGCTGTTGGGTGGGTGTCCCTGTGGGGAGCTTTACAGGCACAGATGGGAGGGACAGCATGTGCACACACATTGATTTTTGTGTTGATGGTGGTTCAGTTGCTGGGACAAATAAGAACTTCCACACCTAGAAGATGCACTTTGCTCACAAGCAGTGCCTTGGTTCAGTGTAGGTGCAGTTGTCCTCTCTTATTTGAAATAGTGGCTGGCTCAAGACACATTAAATTTCAACAGAATTTTCCCAATTAACAGGGAATTAAAATTATTCAGCCAATAAATATTCCGGTTAAAGAGCCCTTTTTGGCTCCCTGGTCGTGCTGCCAGGAGGGAATCTGAAGCCCCTGAAGCCCTGACGGACAAGCCCTGCCTGTGCAGCCCCAGCACCTGCACATCTGCCCACAAAAACTCTCCCATTTGCATTGATTTAAAATTGCTTTGGGCTAAAATGCCCTTTATCGATGTCATTTATCTTCCTAATCTCTTGCTTGCCCGGAGATAGTCTCCATTATCCTGTGGTTGCAAAATTTTCCAGCTAACATGCTGTTTTAAAAACATTTGAGTTGTTTCTTTGCCTTGAGTGCGTGGGAGGTGGGTTTGCCACAAGGGCAGCCCCACACAGAGATGAACTGGCAGGGAAAACAGAGATGGATTTATTTGATTTTCCCATCAGAAGCCAGACCTGAGGCTCCCTGGTGGGCTTTGACACCAGCTGTGGGCCGAGGAGCACCCAAAGAGAGTGGGGAGGAGGGGTGGGATCCCCTCCATGGGGCTTCCAGACACAAGCTTTTGGTCTGACCATTTTTGTGAGTGTGGCCGCAAGTACGAGCAATATTTCATCCTGAGGGTGTCGCCTGGAATGGCAAAAATGAACTGGAAGCTGGATTTACAGCTGGATTTAACAGCAGATTGTCGGGGCGTGGCTCCAGCGGGTGCCCGTAAAGCCCGTTGGTGCTGGGGGCAGAGGGGAGGCAGGGAGAGGAATGCCATGCTGACCAGGGCAGAGGAATGCCCAGCCACGGGGCAGGTCTGTCAGGTGTCCAAGTGGGGTTTTCTGGACTGGAAAGTGTCCCCAGCACTCCGTGTGTTCCCTGCCCTCACGGCAGGCTCTGAGCTGTAGGGGCACTTCTGTTTGTAGTGGCAGTTTGGGCACATCAGAGAGGCTGCCAGCACCGAGATGGCTCTTTTTGCTTTTGGAATAGTCTGGTGAAATAGGAAATAGGGACATAATGAGTCCGAAGGCTTGTCTTGGTGGGAGGGTGCGAACAGCTTTAAACCTCCTAACAGGGTCTGGGGAGGAGATGCTGATTGATGCTCAGTTTCTGAACTGCTGCCCATCGTCTTCCAACTCTCTTCCTTCTGTCCCTGGAACTGGGAACAACCAGCATTCCTCCAGGAGGGAGAAGAGAGGGATAACAGCCCAGTGGAGACTTGGCATGCCTGTCCCCGTGCCATGCAGGGTGAGCCACAGTCACACGTGAAAGGGGCCCTGTGCTTCCCAGCCCACTCCGACACAGCCAGCTCCGATCTGCAGGCGGAGGCAGAAAACAGGTTTGGAAATCTGCTTAGAAGTCTGGCTCGTTAATACCCTGCCCAAAGCTTTTATCAAATAATTAGCTCTTGTGTTGCACTTCCCAGTCAGCAATAAATAAATAGAGATGCAGATAAAGTGAGCGTTACACTTAAGCCGTGCTTTTGGAAACAGCTCCTCTGACCCCGCCTGAGGCCACTTCCCTGGGCCCCTGGACTCAGTCACTGACCCCTTGGCACAAGATTGATAAGAGGCACAGGGATTTGAGTGACTCCTTCTGGGTTTGGCAGACCTAAGAGAGCCCTGCCTGCCTTGATGTGATGAAGTTTTGGTCCAGACAGTGCTGGGCTGTGCGGTCCCTGTGGGCATGCAGTGGTTTGGCAGGAGGGATGTACAGCGTGCTGGTGGCACTGGCTGCATCCTTCCTGCAACTCTAATGGTGGGTTGAGTTTGGTCCCCACAGTGGCTGGGGAAATTGCAGACCATGGGGCAGCTCTGCTTGATGGGAGAGATGGGAACATCCCAGCTGCCATGTGGTGCCTCCACACCGTGCTCAGCCTGAGCTCAAATGGGGCTGGCCACAGCTCCCCACCCTCCCTGCCCTCAGGACATCCCTTCTCCCACTGCCCCTCACCACCACCCTGCAGTGGATTGAGCCAGGACTGTGAATGTGCCGGAGCTGCGGTTGCTATTTGGACTGTTTATCTTGTTTGGGCTAATTATGCCAAGAAAGTCATTATAATTTTATGCTCTTTGGATTAACGTTTTTGCCCAGGGCCCCATAATTAGTCTATGGTTTGTAGCTTAATGATTCTGAGCACAGTCAAGGCAAAGTTTCTGACTGTAAATCAGGGGACTCGGGATGTGGGGACTGACAGGGCAGCGCATCTTCCTGAGAAATGAGCGTTTGTCTCCCTGTTTACAAGCTGAGCACTCGGCTGCTCAGCACCCGTGAGCTCACACTCCATCCTAATGCAACCAGGAGGCTGCTGAGGAATTGCAATGAGCCCCAGCCCCGTTCTGAGCCTCTCCCTGGGTGTCTCGTGCTTTGTGGGGATCCCATTGGGGTGTTACACTAGGGGCGTCCTCAGCCCTTCACCTCGGTACTGCTGCACAATCCTTCTTAGAGAGGCACGGAGCATCCCCCAGCTGCCCAGGGAAATGGGTTGCATTGCATCCCTGGAAGTCTGCCCAGCTCTCTCTGAGGAGCAGGCAATTTGGATAATGATAATCTCTCCTTTAGCTCCAGCTATTAGTCGCTTTAAGCATCTTTTCTTTCTTGTTATACAGTGCCAGGGATGTCCGTGCTAATGCGGAGTGATTTGGCCATGTGGGGCTGGAACTGGAGGTGGTGGAGTCCAGGTTTGGGAGGACTGGGGCACCTCCAGCCTTACCATGGGGTTCATTGATATTTTAAAGAATGTTGATATTCTTGGTATTTTACATAAACCCGTCATCCAAGGCACTGAGCTCCTGAAAACCTGTACGTCCACCTTGTCAGGTCTTCTTTCTGAGGGGTATCGATGGAGCCAGAGACCCCAACTCATCCCTGGCATCCGCCGTCATCCTCCTGCTTTTTATTTATTGCTCCTTGGGCTGGGGATGAGCTCAGAGCCACACGAGCTGCTGAGCGGGCAGGCTCCAGTCGGCTTGACTTGACAGATTGTTTGGTTCGAATCAGAAGCTCCCGGGAGAGTTTTGCAATTTCTTTTCCACTGGAAAATGTCATTAATTCATTGCCAAATTGTTAACAGAATCAGGGTCTCTGGTTTTAACTGGAGGATATTCTCCTGATAAATGTCATGGCTTTCCTTGAGCACAAGTCCAGGGAAGGGTAAAGAGCCAAAGCCCATCGCTTGCAGCGCTGGCTGTCTCATCACTCATGTTCAGTTTCCACAGAGATATTTTTCCTTGGAGCCCGGGGCAGGCTGGGAGCAACGCACGGGGCCCTGCAGGGACTCCTGCCTAGGAAATATCACTGCCCTAGGCCAATGAAGATGCTCCTGGACCCCCACTGTGCTCACAGTAATATTCACAGAGGTGTAAAAAGCACTTCGCACCTGAAGCCCCTCCACCCTGTGTGGCACTGCAGCTGCTGTGGAGGACCGGGGCATCCCAGAGGAGCCGGTGCCGCAGCCCCTGGAATGGCTGTGGGAATGGCAGGGGGGTGCGGGCACTGCTTTTCCCCGGGACGGATGAGCTGCCCTAAGTGGATGGTGAGTGCGAAGGCTTTAGCAGGAGAATGAATCGCAGTGAGGTGCGTGTGAAGAGCAGCTATTGGATTTTGTGCCGGGGTGATTAAATTTTCATGCCGTTTTCGCAAGGCTGTCTTAAAAAACAAAGCATTCCACAACCCAGGGAAGGGAGCAGGGAGGGGAGAGGTGTCTCACTTCACTGCCAAGTCTTAACCTCAGGGTTTTCCCTTTCGTCTGCCAGGGAAGATGGGCTTCCCAATGCCTGGAGCTGAGCTGGGGTTAACTTGTGCTGCTGTCATCACAGCTCTGCCGGGACCCTGCGCTGGGGCACCAGCACAGTGGTTTGGAAGTGGGGTGGAGAATGAGCTCACCCGTGGTAAGCAGCCTGCACAAGTGGTGGGGAAGCATTTTACACCATCAAACAAGCCATGCCTTGTAAAATTTTTTTCCTCCAGCTGGTCTCCAGCCTGGGAGCTGGCAGGGCGCTGGCAAGGCAGAGACTCCCGGGTGCTGACCCTCGCAGTCCCATGCACGGGGCTCCGAAAGGCACCGCGAGTTCTCCCTCGCTGTAGCCCACGGTGACTGGAGTGTTTTTCTCCTCTGCATTTCGCCGAGGGTTCGCACCGTGCTGAGCTCTGCTGTCTCTCGTTCCAGCGGTGACTGCATTTCAGGAAGCTAATGAAGTGCTGATTTTCCTTAATTGGCCTCTCGAATTTGCTGATCACTTGTAAAGATCTCAGGTTAAAGAGAAAGCCGGTGCCTGTTATTATTGGTGCTGTGTTCCGTGGCCGGGGCAGGCAGGGAGAGAGGTTTCGGTGCATGAGCTGCATTTTCTGAGCTCACTTGTGATTTACTGTCCCCGGGTGCTCACCAGGGCAGTACAGAGTCCTTCAGCCGGCGAGACAAACACACAGGGTCAGACTGATTTGTGGAGGTGCCTTGGTTGTTAAGTGGGTTTCCCGTGGCGCAGCCTCCATCAGCCTTCAGCACAGAGCCGGGCACCGCAGCGATCCCAAACCCTGAGAAACCCATGGGAGCAGCCAGGAGGTGCAAACCCAGCCCTGGGACATCAGGCTGGTGCCGGGCTGCTGGGTGGGGAAGCTGTGGCCATCCACACATGAGCCGGAGCAGAGTCGTCAGGGCATGGATGCGTGGAGAAGCTCGGGAAGGGATGGATCACACTTGAAAATAGCCCCGGCACAAACACTTCTCGGCAGCAGTGAGCTCCCTCTGTTCGCACTTGCCTTCCCACAAGGAGAGATGTCCTGAGGCAGAGCCCCGGGGGAGGACGGCACCTGTGTTTAAGGGTGACATTGGATGTTCAAGGGTGACGCTGGGTGTTTAAGGGTGACATTGGATGTTCAAGGGTGACGCTGGGTGTTTAAGGGTGACGCTGGGTGTTCAAGGGTGACTTCGGGTGTTTAAGGGTGACACTGGGTGTTTAAGGGTGACATCGGGTGTAGGGACCTGGTGAGCTCCCGGCCGAGCGAGCTGTATGAACAGTCGCTTCCAGTTAATGAGAGGCGACGGGGCAAGGGCGCTGTGGCACGTTCCCTGCGTGGCACGTTCCCATGCGGATGTGCTCCGCAGTGGCACCGTGTCTGGGGACATGTGCTGCCACCGGCCTGCCCGGCGGCAGCGGAAAGGCTTTTAGAGCCTTCCCCAAGCCGAGCGCACGTCGCGCCGGGAGGCTGTGCAGGGCAGCAGCCCTTCACCGCCGAGCCGAGTAATGCGAACAGAAAGAAGGGCACTCCGTGCTGCAGGGACGGGGGCAGCGGCACCACAGCGCTCCCAGTTTCACTGCAGCATGAGAGGGAGGAGACGGGGACTCCTGTGCGGGGGTGACCCTGCCCTGCCCTCCCTGACTGCTGTCCCTGGCCTGTCACCTTGCCCCAGGCTGTGTCAGCGTAGCTCCTGCTTGTTGCCAGGGCACATAGAGCCTTGCAGTGGCTGGGGTTGGTTTGGGGTAGGATGTCAGTGCGTCATTACAGCAGGAATTATTTCACAGGAGGGGTGAGGTCGGATCCGTAGCCAACATCTTGGCACTGGCTTTGAAAGAGGTCTCTCCGCCTGGTGGTGCAGGGTTGGGTGGGGGAGAACACGCAGCTTAACCAGCACGGAGTGGGGAACGTGTCCCTTCCCCAGCTCAAGTGGGTAACAGCATCTTTGGGGAAAGGCAGTGGTCAGGAGCGTTGCCTTCCAGTGGTGAGCTCCATGAAAAAACGTGTTCGTGCCACCACCACGGGGCGGCCCAACTGGCTGAGGAAAGAAATCCAAGTCCCAAATTTCATCCACGTTAACTGCCCATCCTGGGAAGTGAGTTTCAGGAGGAATCTGGTGCTTGTGTGAGCGTGGAGGAGCCCTGTGGGCAGCCAGGCAGCTGGAGCCCAGCCCAAGGCACAGCTGCGGGGAGTTAAGTTACTCGGCTTCCAAAATTACATTTTTCTGTGGTTCCGTCATTTGAACGAGGAATAATGTAGATATTGTGAGCAGAGCTTGTCTGGGAGCTCTTGGAAAACCAAACCTATGGTGGGTGCACTTGTTCTGCTGGTGGCACTTTGTCGGGTGGCAGTGGCATGGTGGGCACAGCAGGCGGGAGGGCATCCCAGCTGCACGCCAGGCTCTGGGTGGAGGCAGGAATTCAGCTGGGCACTTTGCAGGCAACGGAGTCTGGGATTAGAAAGCTGGATGCCAGCTTTAAACACAGGGCCAAAACCAGAGCAGAGCCCCAGATTGTCCCCTGGGGGTGTCTGAGAGGTTTTGGCAAGAAAAGAAGCGCGGAAATGTGCAATGCCAGGGGTAGTGCAGAGGTGCCCCAAGCTGCAGTGGAAAACAGCCTTCACACACAGCAAGGGGAACCAAGCCATGACGTGACAGGGGAACCTCTGTGCACGTACTGTCACCATGCATGAAGAGGAGATGCTTTCACAGTGCCCGGGAGGGCATCGGTGGCAGCAGGGATGTTGGCTCAGAACAACATTATTTTGAAGGTGGATTTATGCAGCTTAATCCCCAAACTCCTGCGCTGTACATGCAGTAGCCCAGCTTTTTTACATCTGTCAGGCTGCCAGCCCCTGCGGGGCCATCCGGGACAGGTTCCTCTGCACAAACCAGCCGGGCTGTGCTGGCGGAGGCAGAACCCCGTTAACAGGACGCTCAGCATTTCTGTCATTCCAGAGATGCCTGCAGGGTTTCAGCCAGACCAAAGGCAGCCATGCCAGGGAAACCAGCACACAAATACTTCTCATTCCAGGCCGTAACCCAGGCTTATTTTAACCACTCTGTGCCCATTTTTATCTTCTCACCAGTGCAGAGCCCACGGGAGGATTCCTGTGGTGCACTCAGTGGCACTGAGCTGGGGGATGTTCCCATCCTGCTGCTGCTGGTCATCTTCATGGATGGTTTCCACTTTCAAGGATTGGTTCTACCTTTGAGTGAAGAAGAAACCCACATGTGGACATGAGCGGGTGCCTTCCCCACCGCTTTGGGGAATGCCGGGTGGCCACAGGAACCAGAGACTTGTCTGCACCCCATCACTGGGTTCACGGCTCAGGGTGTTGGGGCAAAACTCTCCACCCAGCACTGGTCATCATCTGGAGCTGAACAGGAGGCGAAGGCTGAGTTTCCAAACACAGCAATCCCTTCTGCCACCTCCTGCGTTCCCAACCGCTTCTTGTTTCACAGCGTGTTCCTGCGCTGCCTGCGGCCCCGGCGGCTCTCCTGGATGCACCACATGTGTCTTGGTCCCTTGGTGAGGGATCACAAGATGATGGATGAATCTGAGCTCAGTTTTGCCTGGACCAACCTGCTGGCTGTGCCCAGACTGGCATTAAGAGGGCAAGGCAGGGGCACTGAGGCTGGGTGTAGATGCTCCAGAGGACCATGGCTTTTGAAACCAAACACAACAGCATAAATGTCCACCAGAGGCACAGAGCTGTGAGGCGAGGAGGAGGCTCTGGTCCCTATGCAGAGCGAGTGCTACCACTTCAAAATTAAATGCAGTTGCCATAGAAATATTAATTGGGAACAAAATCTGAAGATGACACTTAAGCAGAAGATGGAGAGTTACGGAGAGATGAGGACAGCGATGAAAATAGAACAGTTAAAAGGAGAATTCTTCAAAGGAAGTATCATGTAGGTGAATATTTAATGCACAATCAGCAGGTCGCCACGTCAGTGGTGCTTTTAATGTTGTAGGGCAAAGGCTGAGAAGTGCTTGCTGGAGGATACAGCACCCTCCTCACCAGCAAAGGTCACCGGGCACTGGACGGGGAGTCTGCGGATGGATCCTGCAGTGGCAGCAGGATTCTGCTCTCGATTGCAGCAGGACTGGGATTCAGGGCACGGCTCTGCTAACAGCCCCAGCCTCTGTGCTGCTCGTCGTGCTCGCCGGCTGCTTTGCAATCAACCCACGAGACAAAAGTCGGATGAGGCATGTGATGGACACCTCCTCGCAGTCTGGATTCTCTCCCCCTGGGCAGGCGCTGGCAGGAGGTTCCCAGGCAGCGCACGGCTGGGTCTGACCTCCTCCTCCTGGAAACATTTGCATGGAGAGCAGGGAAGAGCTCCCAGCCCTGCCAGACAATGCAGGGGAACCGGCTCTTTCAAAAGAGCTCCCAAACCGCTGCTTGGCCTGGGTTGTTTGGGAATGTGGCAGAAACACCCATAAGCAGAGAGGTGTTTTGAGGTGAAGCAGGGCTGATGCGAGGCAGAGTGGGGACAAAGTGCCCCGCTGAGCACAAGTCCTGCTTGGGACCCTTCTACAAAGAGCACCCAGAGCTCTCCGGGGAGAGATGAGCTGCTGGGCCACCTCTTCTTGCAGCAGTAGTGTCGCTGGTGGGAGAGGAGGACATAGCTACAGAAAAATCCTCATTTAATTTTTTTTTTTTTGCATTAAAAAAAAAAGATAGATTATGGTGACAACCAGCCCTTCTTTTAGGCAGCCCAGTGAGAGGAGAGTAGCTCCATTCTGCCGCCCCGCTGCGTGCTCACTCTGCCTACTCCAAACCAACAAGCACCAGCTCCTGTTTTTCCCAGAGAAGAAGCTTGCTGTTCCAGGCTATTATCAGCCTCACATCCCTTTTTTCCCTCTGCTTTGTCTCCTGGGAGCTGTGGCATGGAAGCTCCGTTCAGGTAGAGATGGAGAAGAGGATGGAAATGGAGCATCTCACCCAGGACCACGACGGTGTTGGTGGTGACCACACGCAACGGGGGAAAGCCCAGCCACTGTCACAGCACCCTGCTGGGGCAGCCGTGCAGGGACGCAGCGTGGGGCTGGCAGCTCTCCTGCCCTCGCCTCTCCCTGGTGGCAGGCAGCCCAGAGGGGACAGGGTGACTGCGACCTGGCGGGGCGCATCCATCTCTGCTGATCTCTCCACTTAGAAGGAGGGAGGATTACAGTGAAGTCGTGCTTTTCCCGTGAACCACCTCCCACTGTGTTATGCTCTGAAGTTAATTGCAAATGAGGAGATGGAAATAGCTTATTTTGACTTTCCTTAAACAGTACTTCATTGAATTTTTTTCCTTATTTTTTTTTCTGTCTCGAGAGGCAGTCCTGTGTCTATTGGAAAATAGCAATTATTTCTGTAATTCCCTAGAATTAGTAGAATTAGTTGAATGGGTAATATTTGAAGTGAAATGCTGATTAGAAATACGCTTGACGTGGAAGCACCGTCAGCATCGTGGTGGAGCTTTGGGGGCTCCTCCTCCATCCCAGGGCGTAACAAAGCTCAACGCAGGTTTCTTGGGGAATAGTCAAAGGTGTCTCAGTCATGGCCACGAAGATGCTGAAACTCCTCTCCTGTGAGGACAGGCTGGGAGAGCAGGCGTTGCTCAGCCTGGGGAAGACTTCGTGGAGAACTGAGAGCCCCTTCCAGCGCCTAAAGAGGCTCCGAGAGAGCTGGAGAGGGACTTTGGGCAAGGACACAGAGTGACAGGACACAGGGAATGGCTTCAAACTGAAAGAGGGCAGGGTAGGATTAGATATTGGGAAGAAATTCTTTACTCAGAGGGTGGAGAGGCCCTGGCACAGGCTGCCCAGAGAAGCTGTGGCTGCCCCCAGATCTCTGGGAATGTCCAAGGCCAGGCTGGACGGGGCTTGGAGCACCCTGGAACAGTAGAAGGTGTCCCTGCCCATGGGATGAGCTTTAAGGTCCCTCCCACCCCAACCCGTTCTGTGGCTCAGTGATTCCATTCCATGGTGGAAAGCTGTGCAGCCAGGTGTGCTCGTCTTGGGATGGAGGGGAGATGCTCCACTGTCTTCATCAACCACTGCTGGGCTGTGGATGTGCCTGTGGATGCATTCAGCAGCTTTGCAGCTCTGGCTGAGGCTTCAATACTGCAGCTGGTGATGGGCCCATCCTCCTGATTCAAAAAACGAGTCTAAAAACAACCTCAGTCACTTTTCTTAAATGGAATGAGGTTGGCATGGTCCATCTTGGGCACCTCCTGCAGCATGCAGGGCACAGTGCAGGTCTTGGGATACTTGGTTCTGCCAAAGATTTGGGGTTCGTGATACTTCATAAAAGTTTTTTTAAATTATCCTGTGGTATTTTTAATAACCTGCTGGTTTAAGTCAATTATGAGAGCATAATTAACTTGCTGAGATGAAGCAGGAGATAAACCTTTGATTTTTTTTTTTCTATCGAAGGATGCTGCAGATAGATTTTGAACTTTGTATTCAATTACTTAAAAGAGAAAAAAAATTAACAGGTTTCTGATGAGAAAAGCATACTACCTCCTTCATAAAGAGAGATTTATTACGGATAGAGAACGAGTGTACCTCAGGGCTCAATCATCTACTGTTTTTTTTTTTCAAGGGGTGATTCAATTACTTTAAGATGTGTTGCCTAAAAGAACAAACCGGGCTCTGTTACTTGGCAAATTAATCAAGTTCCTTTAGTGGTTTCTCTGGGTTAATAATTTCATTTAGGCGGCCTTCTGTTTCATGGTTTCATCCCTACCAAGAAAACTCTCAAACGAGAGGGAGGGGGAAAAAAAAAAGTGCTATTTGCTTTCTGTACAAGGCAGCAAACGCCACTGCGACAGAAGTTTTCCCAAAATCAGCTCTCTCGGAGGTGCCTGTGAAAGCAGCAACTGGTTGGAAGATATTTAAAAAAAAAAAAAAAGTGTTAAGGCTAATATTTTCACTGTGCAAAAAGGCCATTTGGATTTGTTGTCATCTGTGAAGGGCTGTGGATTTTATTTGTAATTACTGTGAATGACGTTCTCTGGCTAGCGCGAGCCAATCCTGAAAATGTCACCGGTTTTTAACACGTTTGTCTCTTCGAATATTCATGGCTCTGCTGTTCGATACAGACGGAGAAAGCGCCACGAGGGAAAGGAGTTTGCAGAACCGGGCCGTCCGTGCCCCGCTGGTTACGGTGCTTCCCAAAGCCCTGCCCTGGGCACGGGGAGGTGGTGCTGGGACAGATGTTGGCCGTGCCCACAGTGTGGGCAGGGCATCCTTGCGCCCACAGCCACAGCCCCCATGGAAAAACACCATCAGCCAGAATTTTGGGAGTTATCGTACAATGATTTGGCTTAGAAAGGACCTTAAAGATGGTCCATTTCCAACAGCACCATTGCTCAGTAGCAGTTTTCTCGGTGGAAAGTTAACAGCTCCCACTGCCTTCGCCTGGAGGGCAGGGGATGGGGGTGCTCAGCAAATGCAGGTTCCCTGGAACATCTGGGCTGTCCCTGGCCGGCTGTTCCCAAACTCCATCAGGGAGACTTTTGGGAAAAGCTTTAGGGCTACGTTTTTGCATCATAAAACATCTTTATGAAAGGCACGCACAATCCTGTTTTATTTTCCCATTGGTCGGTTATAAACAGAAAAAAAACCTTGAAACGTGGCCTAGGCTGCATCCGCTTAAAATTTAGGTCTTTAGGTGCCAAATTCCGCATCCATCGTTTTGGTTGAGGGGGAGCGATGCTCGATGTGACCTTCCTGAATAAAAAGACGACTCCTAGCAGCACCCAGGGCTGCTGAGGGCTTAGACATCGCCCTGCACTGGCAGACACCAAGTATCACCTGCAAGATGCCTGGGGAAAACAGGCAGCCCCGTGGGCAGCAGGAGCCCTGGCCTCGTTAGCCCCAGTGAGGTGCTTCATCGGGGGCAGGGGGGCAGTGCCGCCCTCCCACCTACGGCAGGGCCATGGATGCTCGTGTCGCGGCTTATTGCTTTTCCTTTGGGCAGCACTCTGGCAATGATCAAGTTAATGGAGGGACCGGAGCAGTTCCCAGCACAAGAGGTCATCTGTTTCCTTTCAAGGGATTTGGCTCCGGTTTCATCGTTTCATCATTTGGAAGAACAGTGAGGCCCTTTTATCGGGAAGGGCTTTCGGGGAGGGGGCATGGCGGGCTGGTCTCTCCCTGGTGTGATCACTCATTTTAGACCCTCACATAAAACCTGCGCTCTGTTTTATGGCTTGGGAGAGTGCTCCGACGGGGCAGAGCGGAGGCTGGGGACGCGCTGGAGCCGTTCTGACCCCAATCCCCAGGACCCGGCGACCGGGCAAGCACCAGCCACGCTCCGCGCTGAGCACCCCACCGCTTGCCCAGTGCCATGGAGATGGCCAAATGGTGCTTTTTCCCCTTTGTTTGCCTTGTAATTGCTCTTTCCGAGGCCGCAGCACCCGGTGCTACTCTTAGCCTCCGCCTCCAAAATGCGTTTCTGGATAAAAATGGGAGAGCTGGCCTGCTGAGGTGGGGTGGATATTTTTAGAGCAGCTGGCAGACTCTGCAGAGCAATTATGCTCCAGGTTTCCAAATAGTCCTGAGCTCGGTCACGGGCTGAAAACACCCCCTGGTCCATTTGTCCAGGGCTGGTGTGGGTCAGGGGGCTTTGCAGGCAGCCCCGAATGCTGGAACTGGGCACAGCTGGAGCTCGAGCGAGGCCAGAGCGGCCCCTCACCCGGCTGCCCGAGCACACGGGAAAGGGAATGGCTCACAGATGTTGCACAAAGCCCACCTCTGGGGAAAAAAAAAAAATCTCTGATCTTATCCTTGGGACTCCAGGCATTAACTTTCCCTTCTTCCCAACCTCCACGCTGACAACAGGGTGTTGGTGCTGCTCGTGGAGCATCCTTGGATGGGGAACTTCTGCCATGCCTGGGTAATGGTGGCTTTTTGTGCAAACAATTCTCGGGTTTTTTTAATGCTTTCACACTTAAATTTAATGTGCTCATCCCAGTGTGCCAGCAGCTGCTTTTATGCCAAGAAAAATTGGTACATTTTGAAGGTGTTGGATGCTCCTTTGCTGGGGATGCTCTGAGGTGCTTGTGGGTGACAGAGCTCTAGGGGTTTTTTTAGGACAGTAATTCCCCCTTCCTGTCCTCTGGATGGAGGCACGAGAGAGCTGTCACAAGTTTTGTTATCCCTTTTTGGCAGCTCTCCAGAAGCATCGCTGCAGATTGGACCTGTGATGCCCAGCAGACAGCCCTGATCCTGGCAGTGCCCGGGAGGGTTTTTCATCCTGCACAGGAGGAGATTTCAGGCACAAGGTGTTTGCAGGGGGCTGGGGGCAGGCAGGGACACATTGAATCCCACAGCATTCATCTCTGGCTCCGATTTCCTACAAGAGCTGATTTTCCCACCTGAGGAAGGGAAGCAGCGATCTTGCTTTAATTATCACGGTCCTTCTCCGAGCAGAGGGTTACTGAATCAGGGGTGGCACCTCACCAGCACTTGGCCCCACCTCTTCCCCTCTTTAATCCCTGTTTGGAGCACTGGCTGCTGCTGCCCCAGGTCTTTCCAGCTGCCCATTGCTGCCATCTCCCCGTCCAGCTGTTGCAGGCAGAACATACCATGGCACTGCCCGTGGGGCTCTTTTGCTCCAAGGCTTTTAAGACATCCAGGAGGGCTGGGTGTCCCACCACTGCCTCGTTCCCCCTTGGCTCCGCTCTGCCTGCCAGGCTCTGGTTCCTGCAGTCTGCTGGAGGATTTATTGCTGGGGAAATGCACGGCTCTGACTTATGAAAGTAGGACATTCGCTTGGCAGCTCGAGAAATAATGGGAAATCCATTTAATTATTCCCCAGAAATGCTCGGATTGTGCAGATGCCGAACTTAGGTTTAATATAATTTAGATAACTCATGTCTATAAACATGTCTGGGACTGAATGTGATGTTCAAGCCGTGGATCCGAGCCTGTGGTTTTCCTCCTTGATTTCAACTGGAGCTTCAAGTATCCTACAAGAGCAGGCTCATCCCCGTGCCTGACCCCACTGGGTGCCACCAGGCCCCTTGGTTCAGGTCTGGAATGCTTGAGGAAGAGGTTTTTGTCTGGTTTGCAAGAGTTTTTCACAAGGATGCTGTGGGCAGCCGGGCACTCAGGTCCTGTGCTGGGGCACAGTGCCAGGCTCAGCACTGGCACTGGTTGTGCCTAATGGAACAGGATAGAAAAGGAAAAGAAAAAAAGCACCTACTGCTGGTAACGTCAGTGGTAATGGGGTTAAACTGAGCCCCTTCTTTTATGGGAAATCTCCCTTTCCTCCCTGGCATTCTGGAACAGCCAGGCCACCCTGCCCAGGGTAGTTTTGTAGCCCAGCTGAGCCCAAATGCTTCTCCTGGGAAAGAATGCTCAGGATCCCTTTGTAAGGTGAGAATCTCCTTGGCAGGGCAAATCCGGGCAGCGTTCAGGTACTGAACAGCTGAACTATTGCCTTGTTTTTCTCCACTTCCACCTCTTTACTCCCTCAGCCTGGCTTGTTCTTCCCTCCCCTGGTGTGCAATGCTCTTCACACCTTAAATGCCTCCTAACACTGCTGTAATGGCTTTTCAGCACGAAATATCAGACGTTACTCACTGTTGAACACCTTGGCCGGGATGTTCGAGGAGCCAGTGCTGAGAAACACCCGGTGAAACCCCCAGCATCCCCCCAGCACTGGCGGGTCCCGATCCCCATCAGTCCAGGCTGTGACTCATCCCCTCATTTTTAACTTTGCCTTTACGATCTCGTGCAGCAGCAGCGAGGTAACCCTGTGAGTGACACACATCGCTGCCGAGTAATTAGACCGAGCACACACACACACACACACAGAGGCACAGCAGTACTGATTTCTGCATTAGCATGATAATGAATGTTCTCACTAGAAGCTTGTAATTATGTTTCCTCTTCTTTTCCCCTCCCCCTGAAAGTATAATTAATTATGAATAGAGCCAGAGTTTGACGCTAACGCATATTTTTTTTATTTTTTTTTTTAAATCCCTTTTGGTTCTATTTCTGCCCTATTAAAAATTTATGAAGGAGCCAGAGGTAAAGTCATTTTCCCAGACAGTTACTCCTATAAATTCAATGGGAATAATACTAAAAAAATAGTAATAATATTAATAATAATAGAAGGCAGGAGAGGACTTTGCAGAGGGTTTTCTCCCCACTTTAGGCCATCACCCTAGCAAGATGCTGCACTTGCCTGTTGAAAGCCACAGTCCATCCATGCTGTTGCAGTTTAGGGGAAGCTTGCAGTGGGCATGGATGTGCCTGTGGGTGTCACGAGGTGACAAGCAGCCCCCAGAGGTGCCAACCCTGCAGGTCTCCTCCCTGAAGCTGCTACAGCCACGAAGGATGGAGGTCAGAACAGGGTGGCAATGTGCTCTGAGAGGAAAAACGCTTTATTGGTTGAAGACAGAAGAAAAAGAACTTGCCAAGCACTTTCAGTACCTTGGGGAAGTTATTTAGGAATAGGAGATGCAAAGCCAGAAACCTCCAAGGAAGTGCTTTTCTTTTTCAATTGTCCCACAAAGATAAACTCTCCCGGGATGCCAACTCCGGGGTGTCCCAGCTTCACGGACGCAGGACAAAACCTCAGGGTCTGCTGCCACAGCGGCGATGGTGTGGCTGCTTCCAGCAGGGCAAGATGCTTCCTCCCCACCTTCAGCGTGGCTCATCCTGTCCCTAGAAAACCTGTGTTTAATCACGCCATCTCTTGGGGACAGAAAGTGAGAAAATGGGTGAAACCAGCTCAGCGGTTTGGGGTGATTGGTGTAAAGATGTAGTGATAGGGACGGGGACTGAGGGTGAACCGTTCACAGGATCTGCATCCTTCCAGCCAGCCCAGATGAGCCCCTCGCAGTGCCACAGGCTCTGCCCCCCGCCGCTGAAGCCTGTTGTGCTTCTTCCTCCTCCTCTGCTGGTTGCCATTCATACCACCAGCCTTCCCCTGCCGTAGGTGTGAACTGTTTTTCTTTTTAAATTGCATTTATTCTAACAAATGTCTCATGCAAACACAATTGCAGGTTTGCTAGAGGGAGATGCTATTTGCAGGCAGCCTTGCACAAAGGCAGATTTATTCTCCTTCCATTCATTTGAAGCTAAAGTAATAGCTCTAACTACATCTGACTTATAATAAGCGCGTTCCTGGGAACAAACCTGTACTCTGCATGTATTTCCCTCTTTGTCAGCTCCACCTAGGCACTTTTTCTCCCTCTCTTTTTTATTTTTTTTTTTTTTACAGTAACAAAATCAGAGTCTTGTCAGTTGAAAGTTTATATGCCCTATTTATAGCACTCTGCTGTCTCCCAGCTTTTATGTTCCAGCATAAGTAGCTCTTTACCCTCTGCTCGCGAGGAGCCGAGCATGAGCCCGAACAGAGTCTGCATCTCCATAATAGCTCTTTTATCCTTCCCTGAAGAGGGAAGCATGCCCTGCTCTCCATGGACTCGCCTGTTTCAGCTCCAGCCTTGTTGGAGGGGAGCACCCATCCCCACAGGCCAGAGGACTTTGCCCTGTGTGTTTTGATAATTCTTTTTGCCAGCATCTCCTTGAATTTGGGGGTTGCTTTAGAAAATGGGGGTGTTTTGCTGTGCACCAGCATGGTTTGCTGCTTGCAGCTGTTGAGCATCACTGGTCCCATCTTCTGGCCTGTGATGGCTGGGAAGCACCACCAAAGTTTGATACATAAAATTGCCATCTGCTCGATGACTTTAATTAAGAAGAAGAATATGAACGGTCTTCCACGGAGCTGCAACAGTTACTTCAGTGATTTCTGTAGTTAAGCTGATACTTTAACGCAGTTTGTGTATTTAAGAGACCTTCATAGGCAAGCATGGATTCAGAACCTCCCGTGGCTCCTTGGCTGGCCGTGGTCGGTTCCTGCACTTTTCTCTTCCTCATCTCCAGGTGTTATTTTGGGACAGGGTCTGGCAGAGACGCTGAGGGGAGGGCTCCTTTCCTGCGGGCAGCAGCTCCCAGCATGGCATTGGCTGAGATGGAGAGCAGAGTCAAGAGTCACCGTAACTCTCAGCAGCCTTGCCACCCTCCCAGCCCAGTGTTCCAGCTCTCCTGGGTGCTTCCCAAACCTCCTGGTGCTTTGTGTTAACCCTGGCCAGCAGGATGACTCAAGGCCGGGTTGGATGGGGCTTTGAGCAAGTCGACCTAGAGAGCGGCATCCCTGCCCGTGGTGGTGGGGTTGGAGCTAGATCCCTTTAAGGTCCTTTCCAGCCCAAACCGTTCTGTGATTCTGTGCAGGAGCAGAGCTGGTGGGAGCCGGGCGCTGGCGCTCCCATCCCGCTCGGTGTCCCCGCGCTGGCGCACTCACACGCTCCTTTCCCTTCTCTCAGCAGAAGCACAGAGTCTCCTCTGTTGCCGTGTCCTTGTGGCACATCACTGGGACCCAGGCAGGACTCTCCATCTGTTCCAGGCAGAAAGATTAGGATAAAAGGGGCTATTGTGCTCTTCTCCATCCAACTAACTTTAATCCTGGTGAAGGGGAAAATCTACATGCTAAAAAATTCTGGGGAAGAGGTCCTGCTTGGACGTTTACAGGGTAAACGACCATTACAACTTAAAATTGCAAAATAATTTAAAAAAAAGAAGAACGTTTCAGGCAGAAACACAAACAGCTCTTGCACCAGAGAGCCAGGGCTGGGGGAGAACAGCTCTGCAACAGCCTGGCTCCTCTGCAGGGCTGTGCTTCTGAGGATTCGTCCCGTCTGTTAAATATAGCTGATGAGCTGTTCTTGAATCGCACCTAATTACATCTCCTCTCCCGCGCGCTGGCACTTCCCGGCTCTTCGGAGCTACAAGGAGCTGGATGATTGCAGCTTGAACTCCTCAGGTGGAGCGAGACGCTCATTTGTCATCCCCTGTTTGGCTGTCTCGTACTTGGGAGGAGGGAGATGAAAAGTTGAATTCTCTGAGAAGGGAGCGGGAAAAAGAAAAAAAGAAAAAAAAAAAAATCCTTTTGAACTCTTGGCTCATTAAGATGTCAAAAGGTTGGGTGCCCTGGCAACTGCTTCATCTCTCTAAGCAGGGCTTGAAATTCCTGCAGTCATCCTGCAGGGAATTCGCAGGCGCTTGCTGGACTCCTTGTCCCTGGGAAGATGCCCATAGCTCAGCTGCAGGATCCTCCTGAAAAGCTGCTCTAATTTAAACGAATACAGGTTTCCTAGCTGGGATCAGCCGTCCCTTGTCCATCCTGTGTCACCTCATCCACTTCTCCGTGTGCCTCTTCCACCCCTTTCCATCCCCACTGAAAATACCAGTTCAGGGCCATGAGGGTCATTCCTGTGGGCTTCACCCAGAAAAAGTCATTGCCTGAAAGGTATTTGGATTTCTTTTAGAGACTGACTTGCGTGCGTCAGTTTGGTTTTGCTGAGTTTGGAGGTTTTTTCCAAGATTTTGCCAAATTTCAGCCAGCTGCTCTCCAGCCTCTCCATCCACATCCTGTCTGGCAAAATTTCTACCTCATTTTTTCTGGCTCCTCCTTGAGCTGCACATCCTATGTCTTTTGTTAAAAGATGCTTCTTCATCCCAACGCAGGGCTCTCACTGGAGTTTAAGTGACTTCAAAAGAGAGAAATATGTTTTTCCCAGTTCCAGAAAATATCAGAGGTCTTAAAATGAAAAACTTCCAGAAACAAAATTTCCCAATTCCTACATATTGCAGCATATCCGAAGTAGGGAAGCAGTTTTGCAAGGGTGGCATTGGAGGGTTGAGAAGGGATCTGACTTCAGCTCAGCTTTTTTGGCAAAGAAAACCCTGCTATCCCGCAGGGCCAGAGGCTGGAAGCGTGGGGAATC
Source organism: Rhagologus leucostigma (assembly GCA_013397725.1). Classification (NCBI taxonomy): domain Eukaryota; kingdom Metazoa; phylum Chordata; class Aves; order Passeriformes; genus Rhagologus; species Rhagologus leucostigma. The sequence goes on along the minus strand of VZTD01002843.1, from coordinate 1,417,511 downwards.
TTCCTTTGGGATCCTGCACCCAGTGAGTTATCCCCTCCCGTGGGAGTTACTGCTCCAGAGCCACCTCAGTTCCCCAAAAACCACCATGGGAACAGGGGAAAAGGTGCAGAGTGGCGCTGCGGGGTTGGAACACTGGTGCAGGGGTACCCGAGCCCCTCAGGAAGGGGCTGTCCCAGGCAGATGGGTGTCAGGGCATTGCCACCAAGCCAGGCAGGCTGGTGAGTGTCCTCCTCTCTGCCACTGGGGAGGCTCCTGCATCCCCAGCTGAGCTCAGCTGAGAAAGACACAGAGCTGTCATTACAAATGCGCTTCAGTTCTCTTCCATGGAGGAGGAAAAGTGCCAACATGACCAAAAATATGCATAAGATCAACTCACTGGTTAGAAGTGGCCTGGCTACCAGTTTCAGTCTCAGGGGTTCAGCTTTGCTGTGGGAAGCCCTCATCATTTTCTACTGTTTTACTCATAGCCAAAAATATGATGAAACCAGAACTGAATGTTTTTTTATGTCTCATTACAGTAAGCATCATAAATTATTCACCCATGAGTGAATTCAACCACATTTCTTGCTCAAAAGGAGCTTCCTTTCGTCTTCAGGGGCTTGGAACTCAGACCCTCTCAGGCTCGTGGTGGATTTCAGGGCTTTCCCACCCGCTGCTGCCTGAACACATGGGGACATCATTGCTGGCTCCTCACTGACATCCCCCCAGCCCCTGACCCTACTGTTCCCATGGTGGGAGCAAACTTCACTTGAGGGTACAGGTGGTGGGGCAGAGACAGGGCAGAAGAAGGTTTTGGGACAGGTCTTGGCAGGCAGTGGGGATCCCTGTCACACCACCCCCAAACCCTGAGCCCTACTGCCAGATCCTTCTAGAAATGCATGTCCTAGGACAATGTCAGTCTAATCAGCGCCCTCTTCGTTAGCAGGGCCCTATAATTAGAAGCAGCAGCCAGCCATCTGCTTTTATCTCGCCACATCACACGGTGCCTCTGCGCTGTCCCTTATTAGCGGCCATCATTTGAGATCAACGTTTCCCTCCACCCCCGACCGCGTCTGATCTCACTTTCATTATTGCTAATGACCTGCACTGGCAACGCTCCGCGGTGTGGAGCGAGAGCAGAGCGGGCAGCGCTGGGAGTGCTGCCCAAAGCCAGCCCCTCTTCCCTGTCTGCCTGCCCGTTATTCCCTCCCATGGGGTATTTTTGGGGTTCACAGTCTTGCCAGTGGACCTTCCCCAAATACCGTCTGCCTCATGCCAGGCATGGGCACTGAGGCTGAGAATAAGAAAGCACTGGGGAAAATATTCCTGCTCTCACATATTCTGAGGGTTTTCAGCCTGTAAAGTGCTTTCCCAAGTTTCCCATTGCACCCTGCTCCCGGTGAGGGTGGCATCTGCCACGACATCAAAAAGACCACCTTGTCCACACCCAGCAGCCAAGGGCTGCAGCATAGTCAGACCTTGGAGGAAAAGAAAGGAGAAAACCCCCTTTTATGTATCTTTAAATTCGGTGCTTAGACAAAAGCATAAGACATATAAATGGATTAACAGCCATGGTTTATTAGCGCTCCTTAATTCACTTCACAGGGCTGAGGGAAAAGTTATTAGCAGATGTATGGCCAGTAATAAGCTAATTATAACCCTGTCAGATCAGAGATTTGAAGAGGTGGGTAGTTTTGTGTGTGAGATAACTATAATTGTCTGTTAAAGATTATGAATTAATATTGATTTAATAAAGCTGTGGCCATTTATTTCTGTGGTAAAGACTAGTTAGTTATTCTGTGAGCTGCCCCAGCACCGTGGGAGGCAGCAACCATCTGCTGGAGGTGTGTATTTGGGAGGCCAAAATGTATGTGGGACTGGTGGCTGAGCCTGTGTCCTGCCTGCCAGTGTCCCCATCCCTGGCTTTGGCGGGGACAGCTTTGTCCCTTGGCTCGAAATTCACTCCTGGTGCCTCTCTGCACCACAGCAGCTCAGCCCCGGGGTCACCGTGCACCTGTGGAAGGGGAGAATACATTTGCTGCTTTTAGCTGGATTTAAAACCAATCTGCATTTATCTCCATTTAAAAGCTGATCCCTTCAGGAGGGAGCTGATCCCTTTTTGGAGTCCTGTCTGTCCCCTGACGTGTTAAAATCTCAGGCAGCCCCTGGAGAACTTGCGAGGAGCTGATGCGGGTGTGCGGGTCTGTGACGTGGGACCGGGGAGGCAGATGGAGTGTGACCCACTGCCGGGCCCTGGCACGGGGTGTCCAAACACAGCCCAAACCCACCACGGGAGGGAATGGGACAGCTGCTCGGGGCCACTCAGCCCAGCCATTTGGGAGAGGGAGCCAAGGAAATGGCCAGAGAAAGAGGCCAAGCCTTGTGGCCAGGGTCAGGACTGGCCGGGAAGGCAGAACCCCACTGCAGTTGCAGTATGTTGGGTGCTGATGGGGTCCCTCTCCCACAGTGGGGCTGATGCATGGGGTGGGATCACCCTTGCACTTTGGGGATGAAGGCAACCTGGTGATGTTTGAATCATTTCCCAGTTTACAGCCACCATCCAGGATCATTTCTCTCCTCTCAGCACGTAGCTGAGTCGCGCTGACTTTGGGTTATTTCACATCACGTAATTTGTGTCTGTAAATCATTGCCAGCTTGAACTTGAACATGTAAAAAGGCAAGAGCGTGGTGTGGGGAGTGGGTGCGAGACCTCACGACACCAGCTGCATCCCTGGGTTTTGCCTTTCCCCCTTCTCCAGGGAAACATGCAGAGATCTTTAGTTTGGTTGTTTTTCTTTTCCCCTGAGACAGATCCTCTTCCCTAAGGTGAACCCCATCCCTTTACACCGCCTGAGTCCCACTGAATTCCTCTCATGCCTGGAGCAAGTAAAGGCAGGTCAGCAGGGCGGTGGGAAGGTGCTTTGGAGGGAGCTGTGTTGCGTCATGCAGGGCAGGGCTGCAAACCTCCTGCTGCCTCCACCCTTTGCCATACCTACCCCCTTAGACCAGGAGGTCCAAGACCCCTCGTGCCTGTGCCGGGACCGTGGGTCAGGCGTGGTTGTGGAGGGTGAACCCCTGTTGTAGTTTTCACTCCCATTGGTTCTAGTGGGCTGATGCTCCGGTAAAGTCAATTACAGGCTGACTGAGGCTAAAGGCTACAGCTTGCTTTAGACTAATCACTTTTCCTTGAAGCTTTCTGTGGGAGGGTGGTTTCAGAGGGAGGGTGGCTCCTGTTTTGCATCTCACTTCTTTTCCTGGAGGAGTTCGGGTCAACCTAAGCAAGAAAACACCCCAATTTTCTTGCGTTTGTGCCGGGCATGGGGCAAGTTTAGTGCAGAGCATCTCAAATATCTGAGGCAGGACTCCAGTTTTCCACTGAGAGCTGAAATCCCCATCTTTGCTGCTGGACGGCTCGCATTACCATTTTATCTGATGGAATAGCTATCAACGGCCGCTTCCAAGTGAAACGCTAAGGAAAATCTGTGTAAGCTATCTGCAGGCTCGCGGCACAGATATGCCGCGATTGCAGCGACAGCCAGGCTCTGTCTCCTGGGTTTAATGTGCGTGTACGTGTCCGGCTGCGGCACAGCACCCACGCCAGCGCTCCCTCTGCTCCGGGGTGCTCAGGGCAGGCTCACCGTGGGCTTTGCTCACATGCAGCCACAGCTCCCAGAGCCTCGAGATGCTGCCGCAATCTTATCTGTGATTTCTCCAGCACGAGAAGCTTCCAGCTTCCACGATCGCAGGGGAAAAGCTCGAAAACACAAAGCCTCGAGGCTCCAAAAGCCAGAACGCTGTTGCAAAGAGCACAGCATTTCTGCCTAATGTTTGCAAGGCCGCTATTTTAAAGCCAAGCTCACTGTTCTTGCCTTGAGACAGGGAAGGGAGTTGCTTTCCTGGGATCAGCAACTCCATACAAACACATCCAGCCTCTTGTGTTAACCAGAGTCACACACTCCTCGTTAGAGGGCTGTTAGGATGAGGATGATGAAGACATGATTTGACCTGACAGGTTCACTGCTTGGTCTTGACCCACACTTACAGTCACTTAGCCCCACAACATCGGGGCACCCATTATTTTCAGTTATTATTGGGTAATTTGAGTATTATTTTGAAATTACTGGGTATAGTGGGTTTGCATAATGGTTTTGTAAACACCACTGGCATCTGGTAGCTGCTAGTTACTGATAGCCAGGCTGCCAGAGGACAGAGAAATGCACGAGGAAATCATCCCCACTCTTCTAAGAGCAATGCCACTGCAAAAAGCCCATATTCCCACTGCAACACCAGCCTGGTGATTCCCTTTGGCACCGTGGCCTTCTGGACCACAAGAACAGGCAAAAAATCCATCTGTGCTCTGGCAGGATATTCAGTGTTGCTGGAAAGTGTGTTCAACCCTAAGGGATTTATTTAAATACATTTGATTCTAATGTTGTTCTAAGGTCACCGGGATATAAAAGCCTGGCTCCTGTAAAATTAATGTCCTGAGTCTTTTCGCTGTGGTACAGGACTTGCCTTCCATTCATTAAGTGAAACATCACAGATACAAAAAAAAAAAAAAAAGCCCAGAAAATGCTAAATGGCTGGAGCAGAGAAACCCCACGATGCAACAGGCATAAATCCAGTCCTTTATCTTCCAAGATAAACATGTTTTCAAGAGAAAGACCTGATCTGCTCCTTTGCTTCGCAAGACGCTCAGCCTACGGATAAACCAAAGACTTGAACCCCACCAAAGGTGCTGCCCTGAGCCAGCAGACACACAGCTGCCACAGGCTCAGGAGGGCAACTTTTCCTGCTTTTTCTGACGCGTCGGGCTCATTTCAGGCAATTTGCCTTGTGCTCCTGGTGTTTATGCTCACACCGTGGCGTGCGCCCGTGCTTACATATCGAGTGGGGTGACTTAAGGAGACTTGAGTCCAGGCCTGGGAAAGTCCCTCTGCCCTGCAGCAGCGCGGCCGTATTGGGGCAAGGAATGCCGTGAGCTGCCCGCTACCCTGCTCTCCCGCTCCCAGGGAAATGCCACTCGGGATGAGGGAAAAGAGAAGTGAAGCGCGGGAGGCAGGGCAGCAGGGAACCCTGTGCATGCCCGCATCTGCCTGCTGGAGCGAGGTGGGAGATGCGGAGGTTTTTACAGCTGCTGGAGCAAGGAGAGAGGGAAGTGGAGGTTTGCGAGACGCTTTTCCAGCTGTTGGGGTCACGCATCACTCGTGGCAGGGAGAGGGGGTGGGAGCGCCTGGGGAGGGGCACCCAGCAGTGGAGCGGGAACAGTGGTGGCTGAGGAGATACGACCTTCCTCATCCCCCCTGGGAGGATGGAGGGGAAGAAGAAGTATGAAAAAAGCGAGATATTAGTTAAAATCTGGCAGTGACCTGGGTTGCTGATTCCTGTGGGCATGTGCTTGTTAAATTGTTCAGATTTTCCTGCAAAGATCCCACCCTGGGAAGGTTTTTGATGCAGTCAGGATCACAGCACAGACACTAACCCAGGGCTGGGAATGTGCATCATGGGGTCTTCTCCTGAAGACCCCCAGCTTCCTTTTGCGGGAAAACTGAAGTTTCCTAACTATGATGCCGTGGGATGCTCTGTACACCAATTTCCCGGGGCTGAACCTTTGGCAGGGTACAGAAAGCCAAGCGGTGCCCGATCCCCCTCCAACGAAGTGTCCGAAATACCACCGGCACGAAGAGATTGTCGGCCAGCTCGCATCACGAGTGAGAATCCCCTGATTTGCACCAAAAAACATTATCGGTGACACCCAGGGACACTAACGCAGCCCGTAGCACCGGTAAAGCCGGGAACACCGGCGGTGCGGGCGGCACCGGCGCAGCCAGTAGCGCCGAGGTAACCGCTGGCACCGATGAACCGTTGGCACGGGTGCAAGCCGGCGACAGGGGTGCGGCCGATGGCACCGGTACTGGCGGTGAGAGGCAGGGAGCGGGTGCCGGGGACACAGCCGGTGCCGGGGACGCGGCCGCTATCCCGATCCCGGGCTCCGCCGGGTCCCGCCGGGCGCTGGGCGGCGCGGGCGCACGCGGCCCCTTTAACGCGCGCGGGCGGCGCAGCC
>VZTD01002843.1:1345549-1411129 GCA_013397725.1 Rhagologus leucostigma | reverse complement strand
TTTTGTTTTGTTTTGTTGGTTTTGCTGGTTTTGGCCTCAAGGGAACGCGCCGCCCGGGAGCGGCGGGGTTTGGGAGCGCGGGGGAGCCCCGCACTTGGCAAACTGGCGGGGACACCCCTCTGCGGGGTGGGGGCACCCAAGGGCCCTTTTTTACCCCCCTTCGTCTCTTTTTCTTCCCTTTCTTTCAATTCTGCTGTATTTTCCGGCTCTTGCCCCCCGCACGTTCGAAGGCGGTGGGTTCGCGCTGACCGGCAGCCGGAGCGATGAATGAGCATCCGAGGGGTCACCGGGCGCGGGTGGGAGAGCAGCCCTGCCCCCCGAGCCGTGCCAGCGGTACCGGGGGCACGGCCGGCTCCTGGGCATGACGAGAGCTGCAGGGCTGGCTTCTCGGGCGGTGTGGTGTTCGCTGTGTAAATATTTACGGGGGGTAACTGAGCCGGTGTCTGCAGGCAACAAGTGCACGTTTCTCTGAACCCCAGCTGCGGTCCCTGGAGTGATCGCTTTTTTTTCTGTTGATTCTTATAATTTCCTGTTCCTTCTTCTCCCTCGGCCCTTCCTCCTGCTCCCTTGCCCTGACAATGCACAAAGAGCAGGCTGCAGTGGGTGCAGGCAGCTGCCTGCCATGTGGGCTGCTGCCAACACCACTGAAGCAGCAAAAGCTGCAGGACTCGGGCTGGGGCAGCCTGGGGCGCGGGGCCGTGTTGACCCAACAAACCCATCCCTCCTTCCAGCGCTTTGAACCCTGTGGAAGCCCAGCATGCCTGCAGGCACTGCTGCCTGCGCTGGAGGCTGCGTCTGCTCCCTGAACTTTGTGTTTAGAGTCAGCTCAAGAATGTGCGGGAGAGGACAGTGCTGCTGGAGGTGATCTGTGCAGTGGGTGTTTCCTAACCCGTTGGTTCACAGGCATTTACGGTGTGAACTCTTTCGGCGACCTCTCTCTCAGTATTCACACGAAGCCGAGGTTGGCGCTCTGGATGCCTGAAAACGTCAGGGTTTTGCTGAATCTGATATTTTAATCAGAGTTTGGTGGATGTGATATTGTTCCACTGGTATTCCTTGGCTGTGTGGGGTGAGAGTTCTTCCATTTCCATTTTCCTTTTAGCATAGGGTTTTTATCGACAAGGTTAAGTTTAAGTTTGCCATGTGCTTTACTGATAAAGATTTGGTACTACGACTGATTCATAAAGAGAACCGGTGTGAGTTGGGACAGCTGGGTGAGCATCTCCCTCTCTTCTCTTCTGGAAGTGGTGACAAAACTCTTCAAGGGCTCTAGTGAAACTGTACATGCCTGGATGGTTTTAATGAAATCGTACTTAATTCTCTGAGTTTTAGTGCTGACTCGTTGGGTGACTTAGGGATTTAGCTCAAGCCTCCTGTGTGCCTGGGTCTGCCAGCTCTGTGCAGGACCTGTGCCTTGGGTGAGGAATTCAGTGAGCAAGGCTCGCAGAGTGCGTTGGGGTTGAGTCCCACGATGCCGCGGGAGGGAAGTTTTGCGTGTGAAAAATATTTTTTAACTTTAGTTGAGTAAATTTCAGTGTGAGAGAGACTCTTGCAAAACGTGTTTAGTTTATTGAAAGCAAATGCGCCCAAACCTCGATTTGTTGTTGCCAAAAGGGAAAAAGTAGAAGCTATTTTTGGTGTGAAGGAGGAGATGGGGCACGCACATGTCTGGGGCAGGAAAACACTGGTACTTTGTTCTTCTGGCTTCATGTGGGTGGTGGTTTCTGTTACTTAGCTGTGTGTTTCTGCCAAGTTGCAAAACATACCTGGTTCTGAAACCCCTGCGGAGGTCAGGGCTGGCTCTGTGGAGCTGCTACCGGGCCCGTGTGGGAACGCCTCCCACGTCAGCATCTCCAGCACTGGAGAAGTGGGTGGGTGCCTCTGCCTTCACACCTTTGAGCTCCGGGGAGGTGACTGGCATTTTTTTGCGACAGGATCTGCACTGAAACCATAAACTTGATTCATGCAAGCCACCGAACAGCTGCTGCTTGGCAATACCTTTCACTTGCTAATGGCTGTGGTTGGATTTGAACCAAGTTGCCTCCAGTGGAGGTTGTACTAATCCCTGGAGCCATCCTGCGCTGAATCCAAAGAGGGTTTGGTTCAGGCCGTGTTCACGTCCTGTAATTAGGAGATCCAGTCTGGCGAAGGCAGTTTTGTTATGATTGGCAGCGATGGTGTGCGTGCAGCTGTGCTGATAGCTGCGCGTGTTGAGAGCTACCCGTCTCATCTCCGCGGCAGCTCTGGACTGCGCTAGCTGGAATTGGGTCATAGGAGATATCTTCATCTTTTGTGACATGGCTGTGAATTATTTGTCCCCTTGATGGCTCCCGGTGTTCCTCCCGCTGCTGGTTCTGGTTTTTAGTGGCCTCTGCTGAAATACAGTCCTGTCTGCAGTCCGGTTGTCCTGGGAGAAACCTGTTTGAAGCTAACTGTAATTTACGTGCCCGAGATACCGTCATCTTCATGGCCCTGTAGGGAGGAGGAAAGTTACCATCTTGCCGGTTTCTGGATGAGTAGGTACAAAAGGAGGATTAAATCCGTAAATTTTCGGAGGCAGGTTTTTGGGTGGCTGATTTGAACAGCTGCGAAGGGGAATGGGTTGGAGAGGGCTTTTGGGGTGCGGTACTCCCCATCCCTAACCCAGCGTCTCATTCTTACCAGATCACTTCACAAGTCAGAAAACTGAGGCTCGTGGGGTTATGTGAAGTTCAATGTGTCAGAGCAAGTCTGCTGGAGAGCTGGTGAAGAGTCTCCTTCTCCATGCGTGCTTTGCCTGTTCAGTGTGAGGGCTTGTTACTCCCAGTGGCAAAGTGCTGGTTCCCCCCTGGGCTTTGTGCCTGTGAGCAGCGGTCCCCAAACGCAGACCACGGGCTGGCTGCAGGGGTGCACGAGGATGGAAATCCAGGGCAGTGTGTTCTTAAGAGGACTGGTATTTTTGTGCAGTTGCGTTTGTAGGAACCGTAGCTCGCTTTAGTCTTTGCTGAGAGTTTTCAACGGAGAGCAGGGTCAGCTCTAATGGAGCTGGAAATGAGGTATAGCAGCACTCGGTCGCCTCTCTGATTAGTGAGTGAGGCTTTTGCAGCTGCTGAAGGATTTGGGCATCATGAGGTCATGGATTCTCATCTAGGCTGCTGTGGCACAGGCTCCTGCTCGGCTTTGAAGGGCCCTTGCTGTGTTTCGACACAGGAAAGCAGTGGAGAATTGCTATTTATGGCTGGGCTTGTGCTGGCACACAGGTGTTTGAGGTCTCCGATTTGCCCTGAAATGTCAAGGGATAGATCTTTGCAGTAGAAAATGGAAATGTGTATTGTTTAATGAGCATGACTAGAGCAGAGATGCTTCCTAAAAAGAGGATTGAAGAGGGAGCTGGAGCTCCAGAACAGAGGGCATGAAAATGCCTGTAAAAGCTTGGTCAGAGTGAGGGACTGATCTGGTAGGAAGGGAAGGAGGACAGCAGAGCAGAAGGAAATGAGTGATTTGTCAGTTTTGGGAAGTGATCCCTGACCTGAGCATGAGGCAGCAGTGGGACTGTACCAGGAATTGAGAAATCTGGGTTGCACCCCCAGTCCTGCTGCCCACCCTACTTGTCACTTCCCTTCTCGAGGCCACCAGATCTCCGTTCCTAGCAACCTGCCTTTGGCAGCTGGAGTCTCTCTGGGGTGTGGACTGTTCCTTATTAAAGGCGAGCAGGGTGCCCCAGGAGGGGATGTTTCTGGTGGGCAGGCAGTGCCCACACGGTAGCAGCTCCCCTGCTGCCTTCACGGTGCGAAGCTGAGAAATGTGACCTGACTGAGGTTGGGCAGGCGAGAAGAGGCACTGATTGCTGCAGACCCTGCTGCCAACAGCGTGCGCTCGGCTGCTGATCCAGATCTGGCTTGGAGAGGCCCAGAGAGGAGCCCTGCCTGCAGGGGAGAGGCGACTGGCACTGGAAGAAAAGCAGTAAAGATGGAGGTAGGTGGCCACGACTGTGATTGTTACCACAGTGCCAGGGCCGGAGGGGATCTGGGGCACGGGGAGGGGACAGGGAGAGCACGCAGTCGGCGTGGTTATGTGCCTGCTGGGTGCGTGGAGGATGCTGATAATGGTTAGTGCTCTCTTTATAGCTGCGGAGCACTGAGCAAACATTAATGAATGTAAAGGATAGCAGCTCTGTCTAGTTACAGAGAAAGGAAGTTACTCCAAATTAACTTTATGATCCGTGAAACTGAAGGTTATTTAAAAAAATAATAACATAAATGGAAATGCTGAAGTTTTTCAGAGTCGCTGAGTACGCTGCTTGTTGTTTAATGCCTTCCATTTTTTCACTCCCAGTCTGTGTTTTTGGCTCGGGAACAAATTACAAGCAATATCAGCTTACGCTTGGATTTGAACCCACATTGCTCTTAGTCAGCTGAAATATTTCCCCTTATCGCCGCTCCCATAATGTTTATTTTAGACCGGATAGCATCATGGCTTTTCTGCTCGCTGTAGGGAAGAAGCCAGTCTTTGAAATAGCCCAGCACCTTGGAAAGAAATGATCTCAAAGCCAGTTTGGTTTCTGAGTGAGGTACAGCTTAATTTTCCACCAAGAGGTTTATGCAGGGCTGTATCCCAGAACGTTTTGCGGCATTAAAAGCCCAGGAGGTGGCAGATGGATGAATTGCTGACAGATTTAAAATCGTACGACAAACATAAAGCATTCAGACGTGAGGCCAAGGCAGGAGGAAGGTTGCAGGGAGAAATGGAGGCAGAAAGGTCGAATAAGTTATTCTGGGCAGAAGAAGATGTGCAAGCAAAGGCAGGCTCCAGTGGGTTCAGCCTGCGAGGGGAAGGGAAGGCCTTCAAGAGGAGGGATGTGTCGAGGAGTGTGTTCCCATCAAAGCGCAGGGAACCCTTCGTGTCCTGGACGGGCGGTGGGAGGAGGATGACGAGGAGGAAGGCGGCCAAGTTGAGCCTTGGCAGCAGTGATGAGGCCAGGAGCAGGGTTGCCCTAGGAGGAGACAATGTGGTGGGGTCCAAATAGTTTCCTCCTGTGGGAGGTGATCTGAGGGAGAGTGCCAGCAATGCGGGGAGGCCAGGGATGGTGTGGGTATTGTCTCTGGAGGCTGCAGGCCTGGCTGTGGCTCTGGGGTGGGTGGTGCGTGTGTCAAGGGAGGGAGGCAGAGCCGGCAGGATTTCCTCTCTGCGGCGCTGGCTGCTGGGTTAATAACTAACCAAGCAGTCTAGGTTTATCCTTTCATTGTGGAAGAGAATTATTTACATAATACCACTCCACGTAATCTTTATTTAGCATTGTTTCCCTGGCGTAACACTGGACAGAGTGGCGGTGCCCAGAAATGCAGTTTTGGCCCAAATGTGTGGGAAGTTAACTCTTCCAGCTGGGTGTGCTTCTCTCTGCCTGCTCAGGGAACTGGCTGTAAACAGAATAAATACTCCAGTGGTGTGACCATCTATCATGTAGTTTTTGGGACTTCTTCGTCTTTTAAACCCTGTTTTCTGCAGGCTCTGGCTGGTGCTCTGTGCTGGTACCTGAATGTTGCCTACCAGCTTCCTAAGCAAAACAGTTTGGGTTTGTCCTGTGCATGTTAGGGCAAGAGAGTAGTTTGCAGTGTGCTCTTCCTTGTCTCTGTGTTGAAGAAGGCAGAAGGAAAGAAATGTGTCAGCCTGTGGGTGGAGGATGACAGGATTTGGGAAGGTTCCTGGTGCAGATCATCCCATCGTCTGTGATCAGTCCCCGAGGACTTGCTGTCTCCCAGGTGGGCAGGTTTCATCCTCCTCAGGGAGTGTTTAATTGCAAGGTCTGGAGGCTTAGGTGGTTGTGCAAAGAGCTGGGGCCTGATTATTGCAACACAGTATGGCGAAGGACAGAACGCTGCGCTTGGGCGTCAGTGGGATGTGGTGGGAGAATTGAATTGGTGAGTAGGATGACAGGCAAAGCTTTCTGAAAATCTGCCTGTGCCTCCAGCCGCGCAGTGCTGGCTGGAGAGGGTGGAGGGTGTCTTTTCCTCTACGCTGCGGGATGTGTGGGCTTCTAACAAGCTGTGGCAAACAATGGAAAGTTGGCTTTCTTCTGAAAATATTTTAAAACCTTATAAAATTACTCCAGCGGCTAAATTTTTATAGGACCAGATCTCAGCTGCATGGTACTCGATCACTTAATAAATAGCTCAGTTTTTGGACTCTGCAAACTTCATAAACCCGTACCTGCAGTGCTGCAGAAACCCCGGTGAGCACCTGGTTTATCAGTGGCAGCACCTGGCTCTCCTAGAAGAAGCGTCCTGCCTAAGTGTTTACTGCTGAGGCCGCGTGATCTCTCTGGTCTGATGTTGCAAGGAGCTGGTTCTGGAAGGCTGAGAGTCCCCAGTGATTTACACTGGATTACCTGATGGTGCACGCAGAGTCCGGGCTGGATATTGGCTCATGAACGCCTCTCGTGTCAGCCTCGCCGGAGGGCGATGCGGATCCTGCGTCAGTTCATGCTGGTGATACGGACATTACTCGCTCAAGCCTGAAACTTGCTGGAACAAAGGTAACTTGTTAACACCCTCTTTGAACCAATTACACCTGGCAGGGCGAGTTCGCATTGGATCAGTGCTGAGACGTGTGGCTGTGGCATTCCCGATCCACTGCTTGAAGCCCTAAAGCTTTGTCTACTGCCTCCTCAAGCCCATGCCGTTACCATCGTGCGATCTGTGACATCATGTGGTGTGTAAATCCTGGGTGTGTAACAGAGCAGTGGTGTTCGGTGTCAGAACTGTGTGCTCAGGAAGTTTCTCCAGTCGTTTGGTAGGGGTGTTCTTCCTGCATCTGAACCTTGAATAACTATGTCCCCTCTTTGGCATAAGAGTTTCTTGTGTTTAGCAAAGGGGATGACTCTTTCCTATTAGAAAGACTTCCTTGATCAAGTCCTTGTTTTTCTGTGGGTACACCACATCATATAATTCCATTAATAAACTTTTCAAGCTCCATCTTGAAAGCAGTTACGGCCTTTTTTTTTTTTTCCTCTTTGCTGCAGAGTTTCAAGCTCATGCCAGAGTGTCAGCTTCATTTCTAGGTCACCGGTCTGCCCTTTCATTTCCCCCTCACGCTCAAGTTGGCCAGCTTGTTTTGATTTGGTAATACGTGAGGTGGTGTCCACAGACAAAACCAGGCAGGCCAGTGAAATTCATGTTTCCCTGCAGCCTTGTTCCTGTTGTGTGTGTGAATAATAATTTCCAAATGCTAGACCAGAGGTGATTAAAAACTGTCAAAGAAATAAAATGCAGCAAAGTCTGCATTACAAGAATCTGTGTGTTCAGTGTTTTGGGAAAACTCTCTGAACTGGCAGTGGAAAAAGCCTTCAGAATTCTTATTTAAGGCTTTCTAGTCTTAAATGCCTGTTATTCGGGAGGTGCTGATGAGGCAGCCTGAGCATATCCAGGCTCTGCAGGAGGTTGGTTGCTGCTGTCTGGGGGGGACCTGCAGGCAGTAGCCCTCCCTTTCTGCACTTGCTCTGCGGAGTTGTTCGGGATCCAGAGCTACAGCTGAGATATTTTTGCATGCTGTGGGCACAGCACCTGGGCAGCCAGCTCAGCAGCAGGCTTGTGGCTGGAGCTGCTGAGCGTGACTGGCAGAGGGTGGAGGGGTAAAAGGCTTCTCTGCAGCCCGAGTGGATGCTTGAGTGGAAATGAAGAGCTGAAAATCTTTCTGAGGAGCGGCACACGGTGTCTGTTGCTTGCTCTAAGTGAGTACGAGTGCTTGTTTTTTACTGAGCTGCGAGGCAATGGATGTTCAGAGGTTTTTATGCAACTCCGGTGTTGGGACCGTGAAGCTGTTGTCATGTCATCAGTTAAGATGTGTGGAGCATCCTTATTTTTGGAGCAAATGATCCTGCTGACAGGATGTATAGGAGGTGTCAGCCAGCCCTTTTTTCTTCTTCCTCTCGATTTTTTTGCTTCATTTGTAGGTTTTAGTCTTGGCTTTACTTTTGATATGTTGGCAGGGTTGCTGCTAAAAAATTGTTGGGGGTTTTTGGGTGGTTTTTTTGGGTGTTTTGTTTTGTTTTTGATGTCTACGTGTCTTGAGATGCCATGATTAGAGATGCACATAAAGAGCTGCTGTGGTTTTAGTCCAGAACCCAGCCAGCTGCCAGCAGCGTTCCTGAGGGCTGTGTGGTGCTGGAGTGAGAAACACTGCAGGGTTTTGGGTTTTCTCCAGCATTATGAAACAGAAGTAAAGAGAGAAGTCAGCATGTACCTTCAAGGGTTGTGTTTTTATTTTAACTCTGTCATTGTGGAGAGCTGAGGTTTGCATCTTCTCCACTGAGACTGGTGCTCGTGAAATCTAACGCGCTTCTGTGAATGTCCTTAAACTCTGCCAACAGCGGAGAAGGCTGAGAAACAGGAGATTTGCTTTGCCCGGAGGTGGAGGAGTCGTGCTGCAGAGGCAGACACAAGCACCCTGGTTGCTCCTGTTTCCCCTGCCAAAGGCGGTGTGAGTTTTGGTCTGGTTCAATGAGACGAGAGCTTTAAGCTCCATCTGTGTCTTTGTTTTTTTTTTCCCCATTTTGTGCAGTTGTGCTTTTTAAATGTCTGTGGATTTCTTCTCAGCGGGAGGTTTCAGTCCCCACACAATGTATTATTGTGTTTGCCTCGCTCTAGTTCCTTGTTTTATGCGGAAACACCTTGAACCTTTGGCTGAGCTGGAAGATGGGTGCAGAGTCAGGCCCAGGGCTGCCGGCGTGGGGCTGTTCCAGGAAGAACGTGTCTGTGCACGACTCCTCAGCCTTGACTTACCCGGCTGCTGCTCCGGGCACTAAATGTGTTTGGCTAACACAGGCACTCCCCTGCCTTCTGATCAGCAGTACTTATTTTTGTTTTAGAGGCTGATCCCTAGGGTAAGAAGGCTGTAGCCAGAAATGAGTGAGTGTTCACACTTGCCTTTATGAACTTCTTGAGTATTTTGCCAATTAATTCTTAGGTAACTGAGGCTAAAATATCTATTATAAAGGACACAGCCAGGAATGCTGCTCTCCCTGCTGTTCTTCGCTCCTTCCAGTTTATGCAAAACTTGATAAAGGTGCCTGTGCTGTCTTGGCCATTTGCAATCTGCTTTACGAAGCCTCTTAACCAGCAGAAAAAATGTGTAAATAAATAAAACAGCTTCGCCTTGCAGCCTTGCCAAGTCAATTTGGTGCGTGTTGAGGAGGCAGAACAATTAGTTACAGAAGCAAATGGGTCTTCTCCGTGTTCTGTGCTCCCCTCACATGGCCATCTCCCCGTTTTTTGGTAAGTGTAACAGTGAATCAAGCAATTATTTAAGGCATGTGCAGAAGAAGGGGGAAAAAGCTAACCGCTGATTATTAACCTGCTAAGAAAGGTGGAGCTGAATTGTATCTCTTGGTGGGGTTGGGGCTGTCAAAGAACGGGGATTCCTGCTGCCTTTTTCACAGCATCTAGCTGACTTCTTTTAAGCTGTATTTCTGAGATTGGGGGACTTTGGCCGTAGTGCTGGTTGAAGGAGTTTGCCAGCTCGCTGCCTCTCAGCATGTTCCTATCACAGTGCGTCTCTCTCCTGTTATTTGTGACCTGAGTAGTTGAATGAATGTCTTCACCAAGCAGTCATGCTTTTAAGTCAGCACCGCTTTGCTGGAAGTATGGATGCTGCAAGGACTGGTGTGGAGCCAGGGGACACAGGGCCTGAAATCAGGGAAGAGTGGCTGTAGCTTACACAACCTGGTTGTGTTTCAAGCCTTTCTTTTGCAGGAGTAAATTTCTCAGGACTGAAATTCCTTTCTAAGGGGGAGCTATTCCCCCCGAACTTCTGCTCAGACCTGTTTGCAGCCGTGTCAGGTGTCTCTCTCAGGCGGGGGACACACCAACCAATTTGCAACAGGTGGTACAGACCCTCAGGTAGGGTTCTCTTGGTGTTCCTGCAGCAGCAGCAGTGGTTTCAGCTTGGAGTCAAGCTCAGGCAGTGTTGTAGCAGTTCAGTCATTTCTGCCGTGGTCTGGGCACTTGGGAAGGTCTGTGAGATTTGCTCCTTTTCTGTGAGCTGGAATTGAAGTGCTCGGTCCAGAATGGCGTTTGGGAATGTTCCTCCGCGTCGAGGCTTGGGTTTTTCACCTCGTTGCTGCTTTGTGCCAGCTGCCTGCTGCAGCACCTTTGTTCCTTGAATGTTGCTTGTGCACCCCGGGAGACTCAAGCGGTCTGTGCTTTTGTGCCGTGGCCCTGCATATCCACGGAGAGCTGGTGAAGAGCGAAGCTGGGCAGATGCCATCCTCTGTGCTCTGTGGCAGCTTCTGCAGGCATCAGTCCTGGCTCAGCGAGGCACCTGATGAACAGAGAGTGAGAGGAGGGTCCTTTTCCCGAGGGAGTTTAAAGCCTCTCTGCCACAGGAGCTTTGCTGAATTGCAAATTGCTTTTTCTCTCCCACTCTTTTCTAAATCTGCTGCTGCTCCTGAGGTGGCAGTAGATTTTACTCATGTGTGCTAGTGCATGAGTGAGTGTGTGCTGCAGAGTTGTAAGCAACTGACGTGATGTTGATCATAATGTAACTAATGACACTTAAAATATTTGCTTGTTTGTAATATTCTGTGGTCTCTTTCCAGGCACTGAAATTGACAGACAGGCTTCAGCTGTATTTGGCATGGTGTTTGGAGAGATGGACAGCTTTCTGTCACTTCTTTGACAGATAAGCTTTGAATTTTTAAGAGAAAACAGAGGAGCTTTTTGGTTTTTCTCCCCACTAAAACGCAACCAACCGAAAGCCAGGTGGAGGGCAGATCTCGCATGCATTCTGTTTGTTTCTACGTGCACATGCATCTTCTTGATGTGTCATTAACCTGGTTGAGCTCCGGTGCTATTTTTAGCAGCCTCATGGTGTAGGGACAAGGAGCAATTGATGCAAGCGTTTGTGAGCAGCCCAGCCCAGCACGAGGGTGTTGGCCCAGAGCCCAGGGTGGCAGGGTCCTCCCTCCCTGCCCGGCCGAGGGGCCTGGAGGGGCTGGATGAGCTCCCTGTCCCCGGTCCCACACAGGGAAATCTGTGTAAAGCCTTACTCTTCAGTTCCTGTGGCCATGGTAACCGACTTGGATACATCAAACTTGGCTAATTAACCTAATGGAGAGTCGTTTCCAGGCTGAGTCTCTCCCCTCGGATTTCAGGGCAGAACTTGTGTTGTCTGATCCATCAGCAACCTCCACAGCCAGCGCAGACTTTTTCAGAGTGGTTTCTTTAACAGGTCTCTTTCACAGGTCAGTTTCGGGTGGGGAGGGTGGCTGGAATCGGTCTGATGTCTTGGGTGCTTCTCTTGCCCTGCATTCCCCTCTCTTGGTAATCTCTCGGATTCCCGTGGAAGGAAGGCCCCAAACTTCGATGGGAAAAACTTGCTCTGATTTCTTTCTTGGACCGGGTGAGGTGAAAGTGGATGCTTTCCTGCATCTCTCCTGTTTCTGTACTGCAGGATCTCTTCCGCCCTGACTTCTTGTTTAAAAATCTGTGAAACCCTCAGGCTTGAAACAAAACAGCACATCCTGGAGATGTCCGTGCACATCTTCAGGTTCCCTCATCTTAATGTACTAGTTAAAGGCATTGCTGCTTTGCACCGTTTCTCCTGGGTTTAATTATTATTTCAGTGATTGGAGCTGCAGACTGCAGCAGGGACTTAAGAGTTCAGCCTCAATTAAAAACCACCCTGTGCCAGGCAGATAGCGGCAGGCAGCTCTGCTATTCTCAAGTGTCTCCAGCAGTCCATCGAAACACCATGTGATCGGCTCAGTTGAGAAATCTGAGTAGGCAGAAAGCAGTTTCTGGGATAAACCTTGTGAGTGCTTCTCAAAATAGCCTGAAAGCAAGGTTTTGCTTTCCACAGCCACTCTTGGTCCTTGAGGCTGGTCAGAATTTTATGTGGATTACTAAATATTGCGAAGGTCTGATCTTCAAAAACCATAAGATCCTTTTTTTTTTTCCTTCTCCTTTTTGATGCTGCCTCTGGTATGTTTAAACTTAGAGGATTTGCATTTTCATGTCTTTCTAGCCTTAATTGTTAGTACTGGGATCTTCCTTACTTGCAGTTCCAGCTTTTTATATTTTTCAGCAAAGCTGATGACCTCGTGTTTGACCCTTGGAAACCTCTTGGGCAGCCCAGCAAACAAATGTGCTGTGAGAAGAGCACATGATAGTAGCCTGAGCTATTACACTGGTCAGTCATTGACCAGGACTCTTGTTTTTCTTCCTTTGAAGATCTGCTTAATCATTGGCATTGCAACCCCTGCTGTGCTGGGCACCTGGAGGGGTTTGCTGGCTGCTCCCCGTGATGTCCGGGGTGACGAGGGAGGTGGCAGGGGGGCTTTAGAGAGTCCAGCGCTGTAATCAGGTTTTACTGGGGAAGAGATTGTCATTGATATCCCTGGGATTTGGCATCTATATAAATACACGAGCCAAGCTCTGTTTAAGTGTGTAGGTTCAAGTCAGTTCATTTGTCTGGGAACGGGGCCGGGAGCATCTTACGACCATGGTCCTCCCGTGTGATTTCTGCTCCCAGTATAACCCACAATCTGATGAGGTGGGGCTTGCTGAGGGTAAATCTCTGTAAATGCTGGTGCAGCTGGAAGTGATTGCTTCAGACATGGCTGATTTCAGGTTCAGTTGAGAGATGAGGATAAAAACTGCGTAGCAAAAACTGGTGGGGACTAGTGCCCGTGGGCCAGGGTGCTGCATGAATGACTGAAGGCTTGTGAAGCAGCTTCGAGGTCTCAGAGTTGTGAGCTGTTTTTCCACCCTTATTTACTGTAATACCTCTGGGTGACACGGAGCGTTCAGGAGATGCTGCTAAACTGAATTCTACAGCTGAATTCACACTGGAGAAATGAGAATTGCTTCTTTTTGTTGGGGAAAAAATAAATCTGCTTTTATCACATCCTTGTTATCCTTACAGCTTGTGGCTTGGAAAATGAGAGAAAATTGATAGTGAGGGCTGAGTGACATGTGGAGAGAGGTAAGATCCTGGCTTTCTGTGGGCCTTATTTCATGAACTTCTTGCCCTTCATGCGTTTGCTGATGTGTCAGTGGAACTGAATTTCGTTGGCAAAAATGTGGTTTGAGTGGATATCTTAGATTAACTCTCAATTGCCTGCCTAAGGGGTGATTTTAAGCGAGGCTTCCAGGAGCATCCCCGCTCTTGCTGTGTCTTTGGCTGTTGCTCCCCTCTCCCAGACTGGCCGTCTGCACGAGGGGCTTCTCTGCAGAGAGCAGCCTGTGTTCTGTGCTCACGTACTGTGCAGAGCCATGAAAAATGTTGTTCAGATGACAGTGATTTGGGGTAGCTCTAGAAAATAATTTTCTGCTGGTGGATAGTACCAAACTATTTCCTTTCACCCACCCCCTCCCTTCCCCAAAACAAAAGAAGAGATGAAAGGATTCATTAGGAATTATTCACTCAGCTCTGCCGCCTGTCTGAGATCTGGCTGTCTGCGTTCATCCCCCAGCTCAGGGAAGGTCAGAGGGCATCTCCCTGGGGAGGATTTGCTGTTGACTGAATTGCACTCTGTCATTATCCTGCTGGATAACGAATGCAGTGGCCTCATTGGCACTGGCTTCAGAAAAAGCACGGTCATCTGCATGTGGCCTTGAGGCGAGAGGCGAAAGCCTAAGGAGAGCGGTGTGGAAAAACCTCATCTTGTGGGAAAGATGCAGGATGGACCCAGGCAGTTTGGCACAGAGGTTTACTTGCTGCGTGATGCTGAGCAGGTCTGGAGCTGCTCTGAACCTCTGCGTTGTCTTGTTGGAGGTGGGGGAACACAGCAAGAGGGTTTAAAGGACAAAACTCGGTCGGATGGGGTGAAACTAGTTAAAGCTGCTGCTGTTTCCTTCGGTAGGAAATGTGGCATGCTTGTGACACAGTTTGAGATATTTTAATGAGATTTAAACCATTTTTTCCCTCTTTGTTTTGTTTTCAAATAGGTTTCCTGAAAGAAAAACATACAAATCCCCCTGAGCTAATTGGTGTGTGATTTGAATTCAGCTGCTACCTTGGAAGAGCTTTTCCAGCAGCTGATCTGAAAACAGCCTTTCCCACAATATTGTGGGTTGTCAGTCAATGCTAAAGGATCTTGAAGTTGCTGGTGGGAAGGAGAGCGGTGCGTTTTGTTTGATATGCTGCATCTTTTAGTTCGAGTGTCATAAAATACTCAGAGATGTGTGAAAGACCCTAATGGGGAGAAGCTATCAGAGGGATGAAAGTCATGGTAGCTGGAAATGAGTAAGAAACAGTTGTGGGTGCCAGAGCCCGTTGGGCTGGCTGAGGAAGTAGATAGACCTGAAGGAAATTTGCATTTTAAGCACCAATTTCAGATGTTACCCACTGCCTTGTGCCTTGATCTTCTGGCAGCCACCGGCTTAGAAGGGCTTAATGCTGCGCCCTTCCCGCGTGCGGTTGCGCGTCGCTGAACCGCACTGGGGGTGGCCAGATGCAGCCCTGTGAAGTAAAGTATTAAGCTTCAAATGTTGGCTTTCATTGCCTTCGGGCTAAGTCGGTTCCCTGGAAGATGCTGTGATAAAATTGCTGGCCCAGGTAATTTGTGTCCTGATGATGAGCAGCAGAGAGGAGGGCAAGAGTTTGTGTGCCTGCTTATTGCTGTCATCTGTCTTGCAATCAGATATTTATGAAATGGCCTTTTGTGTTACAGTGCGGGGTGTGTGAGTGCATATTTAAGTGGTTAGTAAATATAGTCAGTTGCTAGATTGGATCAAATCATCCTCTCAACAAATATAGACAGTGATGTTTCACATCTGGATGTTCTGGCTGTAAAGTACAGAAGGAGGTGCTCTTAGTGAGTTTAACATACCTGAAGCAGGGCAGTAATTGCTTAAAATCACTGTAATTCTGCTATCAGCATTAAAGGGTATAAAATTATGCTGTGGTGTAATAAACCAAAAAAATACAGCTGCCTGGAAGAGTCTTGTTGCTCTAATCCAGGACAAAGTGCGCGGGACTGGTTGTGAATGTGTTTAGTTTCTTCTGGGGGTCTGACCCTCTGGATTCCTGTCGCTGCAAGAAATCCTCCTTGGAAGGCAATCGTCTCCAGGCTGGCACTCAGCTGAGCGATGCATGACCAAGTAGTAGCTTGTAGCATTTATGAACTAGGGCAGAAGTAGATCCCTTATTCAGACAGAGCTGTATAAGCCTCCAGTGCTCTGTACTAGGCCCCAAATTTGCCTACGTTATAAATAAGTCTGTGGCTGTGTGCTTGTGTGTTTCTTTTTTTAAGCTGAAGGCAACCCCTTAAGCTCTTTTCTGCAGGTCTGTTCAAGCTGGGGCATGGGGAATTCCTAAGAGGATTATCATGGTTTACTTGATACAGAACTTGAACTTGAGCAATGGCTTATCTTATCAGTGATAAAAGACATGGAAATGAAGTTTACGTAACCAAAGAGGCCTTGAACTGTGGCTTTTTTTTTTTTTTTCTCCTCTGGAAACTGGAATGACAGATCTCCCGAGTTCTTCTCTGCTCAGAACTGCAGTGTTTGTTATCTGGTGTGTACTGTCTCCTTACCACTGGCATTTATTTCCAGTGCTGTGTTTGGAGCTGTCCTCTGAAAAAAAGAAAAGAAAAGGGGTAGAGGCGGAGAGCAGCAGAGGCTTAGCAAGAGGAGTCACGGGCATTTTCTGCTTTTGCTGGAAAGCTTGGTGTCCTTGCTGGAGACACTGGTGCCTCACATGGCTTAGTTGCAAGCTCCTGTGTTACACCGAGCTCAGCAGGTGATTTGAAGAACAGCAGAGAGCAGATCCACTTCACCAGTGGGCTGTGTCCGCAGGGCTGGAAAGGCTCAGAAGTTGTGAGTAAACTTGACCCTGAGAACCAGAAAACTCCTGGGAATAGATGAAGATGCCCTGTCTGTTCCCATTGGAAAAAGTAAATGAGTGGGGAGGGCCAGGATAATCTCCTTGGTGGCAGGTGGAAAACGAATGCAGACAAATGCGTGCTGCTGCGCTCTGGCTCTGCTGGCTGGTGGCTGTGGCACAGGGTGGATGCGGTGCCCAGGCCTCTGCAGGGGTGAGGGAGGTGGTGCAGCACCCCGACTGCTGCTGGAGGAGAGTGGCCTGAGCATCGCGGCTCTGCTCTCACCCGCCGCGGATCCCGTTGGACGCGCCTGCGTGGGATGGGCTGAGCAGCTGCGTGCACAGCAGGGCTGCGGAGCGGGACAGCCTGGGCCACCTGCTCACCTGCCCCGCTGCTGGCTCCCTCCGCCAGCCTCTGCTGCCTCCCTTCTGGAGGGGGAGATACACAGTGCTCAGCGAGCAGCTCTGTGACCAGGCATTAGGAAGAAGAGAGGAGCCTTTCCGTCCTGCCAGATTACAGTGGGTTTGCTTGCCCTGGTGTCCTACACCTGCTTTGTCTGTGCTGCGTGGGAGGAATTTTATTTTTTGAGCTCTTGCTGTCACGGATTGTGACAATGCCACAGAGGTCTGGGCCGCGCTGCGCTTCCCACAGAAGGACTCAGCAGACAGTCGAAGGCTGGCAAGCTGACAGCACTTATTAGAGGTAACCTTCAGGAAATGCCACACACAGCCCTCGCTGAGCTTTCTGGCTCCAGGCGCATACAGTATTTACACCACGCTTCTTGAGTTTCCCTGAAGGCTCTCAGCCTGCAGCTGCCTTTCTGTGCTCTGCCACCTGCCCTGTGTCCTCATGCTCCAGCGCCTGGGGTGGATTCTGGCTGCTGGGCTCCTCTGGCAGCAACCCATCATGCTGTGGGGGGCTGGTGACACCAGCTCTTCCTCTGCGCCTGGCACAAAGATGGTGTCCTTCGGCCTCCTAGAAGGTGCTTGTGGTAATCCGGTTCTGGAGCCTGGGGTAAAGCCAGCACCAAGTTTTCACACTTGTGTGTGCAGGGAATGAGCTGTTAAGAAGTGCAGCACTTGCACAGCAGCTCTTTGTTGAAATGCAAGGGAATTACATGGGATCAGCTCTTTTGACTAAGCAGGTGACTTGCTCAAGTGGCTGTGTGTGGAGTTAAAAGCCAAACCCTAAGCACTAAGGTTTGAAAAATTTTTCTCAGGTTGTCTTGATGGTGTTTTTTCATCCTTCATGCGGTGGGAGGAAGGAAATGTGATGCTATCTGGTTCTAGTAAATGACAGTGCTGAGCAGCACCTGAATACTTCATGGTGCCAGAGCCTGGACTAGGTAGTTTTGGGGAGGCAGTGTTGTGCACCCCATTGGAACATTTGCCTCAAAGGCAAGTTAAGTATTTTCTCTGCTTCCTGTGTGAGAGGTTGGGGAATGTATATCTGAAGGGTGGGATTACAGGATGCGCTCAAGCCCAGCCTTGCTCTGCTGCCCCCAGAGTTGGTGGCTGATGGATCTACAAACCAAGAAATGACTTTTTTCCAGCAGCAGACAGCTGGAGTTTGATCCACCCACTCTCATCCTGCTGCTTGTAGTGTGCACAGGTTGCTTGATGCTCTGCTCCTTTCAGTGAAGGATCAGCTGTGATCCTTCACCAGTGGATCTGCTGTATGACACGCAGAAGAGTGCTGTCCTCCTGGATGTTACCCCGTTCGTGGAGATAGGAACTCCCTGGTGCTTTGCCCTGGTGGAGTTGTCCTCTAGGATGCTCCAAAGCCTATTTTGGCACACGCACTTACAGAGATGCAAGTCTTTCCTCCCTGCTACCTTGTGAGAACTGTCAGAGGGGAACCCATGGAGTGGCATTAAAATCCCACTTTATTATTGTTAATTTCCTGTAATAGTTGGGCTTGGAGCGCCTGGTTGCCTGGGCTTGCTCAGTGGGGGAGAGCGGG
The DNA here is from genome assembly GCA_013397725.1 of Rhagologus leucostigma. Lineage (NCBI taxonomy): Eukaryota > Metazoa > Chordata > Aves > Passeriformes > Rhagologus > Rhagologus leucostigma. Next base: position 1,393,365 of record VZTD01002843.1, on the reverse strand, counting down.
ACAGACTGCCTCAAGCTGAGGTCCCTTGGCTGTGTCGGCTCTGAATCCCCCGCTCCTCTGGTGTGGATTTAATTTCCACGGTGCTGCAAATGCTTCCCCAGTGCCCAGCTATCNAATGACTTGTGGTCTCCATGGCAACCTACAGACGATAAATGGATCAATGTGCTGTTCTGCACCATCTGAAACTCAAGCGGCGCTGGCTAAATCTGGGGGCTGCCTTTGCCTGCCACATCCTGCTGTGGGGTCATTAGTGTGAGACAGCTCAGCACGGAAGCCTTCCCATCACTGTGCCTCCAGGATCTTGCTGGCTTTGCCACAGAGTATGCAGGGTTTGTGCTGGAAACCCACACTTGGCTCACACTTGGCACACTTGGGGGTTCGGGTGTCTAGAGCTGCACCACTGCCTTGGGCTTAGGTGCTGGTATGGGCAACTGGCCTGGCATCCAAGTCCCTGGATTTGGAAAGGGTAAAGACAAATGGCTGGCTTCCCTTCCAGCACTTTTTAAAACCTCCAGCTCTTTCTGCACAAGCACGGAGAGATTTATGCTTTGCTTTCTGTGAGTTAAAGGCTCGGAATCTTGGATTAGGTTTGCGTTGGGGTGGTGGGTAAGGACAGCTGCCTTTGTTCTTGCTTCTGCTTCTGGTGGCGTGGATAAACAGAAAATCAGTCTTCTGAGCTGCTGCTCCAATGTTTCCAGTGACCACATTTACCTACAAAAGAACATACTGATCTTCACCCACTAGATTTCATAAAAGCTTACCTTAGTCTGAAGTTTCCAATCCACTGCTTTTTAAACAAGAGCCTTTCCAGTGCTGAGGTCTTTCATGTGCTCTGGAATCATACCTGGCTTAGGTTCAACCAGACTCCCCAGTTCTCAGCCAGGGCCAGGGACTGGTGTGACTGGAGCCAGTGGAAGGCAGCGGCTGTGTGCTGCTGTCTGGCTCAGCAGCACTTCTTCGGCCCATGCTCTTCTGGCTGTGTGAAGGGATAATCCCAGGTGTCTTCAGTGCTTTTGAATGCTGCAAATCCAAGGGGCCACGTTCTTTCGGTGTTGGAGGTTGGCTGTGGTGATGAGGATCTGAGCAGACGAGCTCAGGATCTGAGGCGCTGCCTGGCCTCGGCTGCTCTCGCATCTGGGGGCATCAATGCCTTTCCCTTGCAACAGGAGGAAAACTCGTGCCTTCCATTTTACAAAGGGGCCTGGAGAGATGACTTGCCAGAGGCTGCACCTGAGGCTTGTGATGAAGCTGAGAGTACCTCACAGAGCTCTTGAGCTTGAGTTTTCTGCCCAGACTTACATCTGAGTAAATACTGGTATCTGTAGTGCTCTTCACACCTTGATTTCCAAATGCCTTTTGGGATGATTGGAGAGACTTTGATTCCTTGGCCAGTCTCTTTGGGCAGGGATGTGGGTGCATTTCATTTCTAATTTGTGGTGTTGTGTTTGTAGTTTTGTTAATGCAGACAGGGGGACCTGCTGTCTGCAGTGGGGTGGAAAATCCCCAAAGTGTGCTCTGAAACCACTTTCTGTTGTGCTTGTCTGTCCGGCTCTGCCTGTAGCCCCTGGCATATCCTGCAAGCTGTTAATGGGGCAGTGGCCTGTCGCATGTCCAGAGGCCCCTTTTGGAGATCACTGGTGCTGTTTATAAAGGCTCAGTTGTGGGAGAGTCCCGCCAAATGATCTAACCTCGTAATTCTGTGCGGTGCGGTGCTGAAACGTCCAAGAAATCTGCCATCTCTGTTGCCTTGTGAATAATTTATGGATCTCTTGACTCCAAGCTCATAAAAATCGATAACTCTTCATGGATTTTTTTTTTTTCTCCCCAGCAGCAGCTTGGTTAAACTCTCCCATTCTTTTGAGTTGCTGATATTGAAAGGCTGTGGCTTGTTCTCTTACCCTGAGCCATGTTTTCTTTTTCGCAGCAAAATTGATCCGGGCTTTTCCACAGAGCTGTCTGTCGCTGTTCTTCACCAAGATGTTTGGCTAAGGTTACTGCAGGAGACAACCTCCCTTGCACCTTTTCCATGGGCTATTGCAAGTGTTTGGGCTGCTGAAACTGCTGCTCTGGGGCTAAAGCTGCAGAGCTTGGAGAGGTCGGAGTGTTTGAGCGTTGTGGCACTGGCTGAGAAGAGGTTTCAGCAGCTGCTGGGACTAACTGGCAGCACCAGGCCAGCTCCTGCCAGTAGAACTTGCAGCCCCCTTAGCCCAATAATTCGGATATGGATATGTTAATTTATTCCTCTAATTTCTAGGCCTGTCTCTGAACACTGAAGCGCTCTGATGATCTTTGCTCCCTGTCAGGCTTGGAAGCGAAGCCTGAAGTGTACCAGTAGCAGCTGTGCCCTCTGTGTTGGGTTATTATCCTTTCAGAATTTAATAACGTGACACCCCTTTTTACTGGATAGCTTGTCCTTCCCTCTAGGAACAGATCGATAACAGACCTTGTATCTGCTATTTGGATGTAATTGCTAGTGTCAGCTGATGTCTGGTGCTGTTTCTCCAAACAGCCCTGGGAAGCTCGATGGGCTGAGGGGAGTGAGGATTTCTTTTCCAGATTGGTGCTGCACCACATCCAAGACACCTGAAATGAAGAGATGGTTTTGCAGAGAAGTTTCTCTGCTCCCTTCTCTTCCTGCTTGTGTTTGGTGATATATGGGCTGTGAGCTGGGGAGGGGGAGAGGAGAAATGGAGCCTCCAAAGGCAGTGGTGGATAACTGTCTGAGCCGCAATGCTGCGTTTGGAGGACCCCAAGGAAATTAAAGCTGGCTGCTGAGCACTGGTCTCGGTCTGCAGAGCATACGGATTTCCTAGGTTGGCTGTAGATGATGGAGGAAGGGGTTTGGCTTTGAGGGGGGAGAAGGCAAGAGGGTTCTCCATTGCAAACAATTTATTCTTGCTGAGTCTTTAGGGTAATTGAAGAGGGTAATTGCTGTACTTTCATGCATCTGATCCATGGGTTGCCTGGGGAAGATGGAGGAAATTATTCAAGTGCAGTGCAGGGGGTGTAGTAAATAGGGGAGGTTTACTCCAAGGCTACCCACCCCCTGCCTGGTCCTCCCTCTTCCTTGTTCCAGTTTTCTCCCTGGTTGCAGGGAGCCTTTGCTGGGGTAACTGATGGCATTCTTAGCCGTTGGGAAGGAGAGAGGGTGAATTGTGGGTAATCTGAGGACTGTTTTTCAAGGGAGCAGTACTTTTTTTAATGAGTGGGTTTGAGGTGAGGATTATGTGCATGGAAATACAGTACTCAGAAAACAGAGGAATATAGTAACTATAAAAAAGTCTGCAGTATCTAGAACTAAAAAATGACTTTATAAATACTTCCTAGCCATGGGGTTGGTCTGTGTAATCCTACAAGGAAGGAGAAGCCGAGTGATTGATGGTTGGCTCTGTCCTGCTTTATCCCTAGACACAGAGCACCGTATTAAATATGGTTGCCTCTTGGTATCACACACGTAACAAGAGGCATAATATTAAGTTACGGCCTGTGTAGTTGTGTGGGGGAGGTCCATGGGATGGCATTCCTGTCTCATTTCAGTCTGTGACAAAACTCCCATAGATGGAGTCAAGGCCGGGCTCTTGCTCTGTGTGTTTGTTTAATCACCCTGTCTCCAGAGAACGCAGAACTGCTGGGAATTGCAAAACCATTTCATTAAGAATCCTTGATGCCCATTTTACTAGCTGAAAGCTGCGTGCCAGCATGGGCATATTTTTGTTTATTTATAACACCTGCATTTACAGCGCTGCGCAAATCATCTGGAGAATGGGATGAGTACTTAAACCCCCGGGGGGGGGGAGGTATTTGGAAATATAAAACCTGCCCTGTGCAGCTGCATGTGCTTCTACTGACCAGAGCTGTGACCTGCAGTTGGCCTGTGCCGTGTACTGCACTTCCCTCTCTTTTATTTATTTTTAATTTTCATTATTATTTCTATTTTTGTACCCAACTAAACTGAGAGGTGGAGGGGCAGGAGAGCGGAACAAGATAGACGGATATAATGGGGCTAAATCCTGCCCAGCTGTTTGCTCAGCAGCCGTCTCCCTTACAATCCCAAGGAAATAAATGCTCCTCTTGAGGGTCCTGTTGGTTAATGATGATTTGAAGAGTGCACACAAACATCTCTGCAGATGCAGCCTGCCTGTGAGATTCCGGTCATGCAGCAAGCCCTGGGACCCCGCTTCTCTCGCATTCAGTGCAATGATAAATCATTCATAGCCTCAGCAAATGCAATTCTCTTCCTCGCTCTGCACATAAACAGTCCAGGACCCTGAAGAAAGCCTGTGTTTGTAGTCCTTGGAGGATGAGGCAAGTGCTGTGACAGCTGGGAGGATCTGAAATTGAAGTTATGGGAAAGGCTCTGAGTGCATGAGTGTAAAAGCAATTTGGTATGGATGGGTGTTTTGTTTTGTAGCTGTTCAAGGGTGATGAAGGGAGAACAGGGATGTGCTTGTGTCCTGCCGAATCAAAAGTATTGCTGTGCTTATATCCCTTGTTTTGTAGGGATCTGATTGCAAACATTGGTTGTGATGCATTGTATGTGGTTCTGGTGTTCAAGATAAGGGGAGAGGTAAAGAGCTGCTGGAGTGGAGAAGTGGAGGAGTTCTTATTGTAGTTGAGCAAAATGCAGGTTGGTGAAGGTCTCTGGGTTTTGTTTGTTTGTTCCAGCCTGAAGTGTGCAGCAGGTTGGCTGGGTGGAGGGTGAGCCTGGAGTCAGCTACAGCTTGGAGAAGCAGCCTTGTGTAATATCCAGAGCAGGGGAGGAGTGGCAGCTGTGTGCACATGAGCTCCTTATGCTGAAGCTGGTGCGGAAAGGGAGAGCGTGAGGGAGGAATGGGACCCTGTGTGGACACCAGAATCTCAGTGTGTCTTGCTTCAGGTCTGATTTGAACAGCCCTGCTCTCCCTCGAGCTCAGCTCCTGGCCAGTATGGCCCAGGTTCCGTTAACATCCGTGCTTGCTTCCCCCTTACAGGCAGTGTGTGGGTTTGCTGGTATTTCTGCCCTAATCCCCTGGAGACCCCGGGCGGGAGGAATTCCCTTGGCCATTAACAGCTGGCAGCTCTGGCCAGAGTGTGGAGAGGAGGGTCACTGGCCTGGATAGCTCCATCTCTTGCTGTTCCGAGCAGAGATCCAGCCCTTAAACTTCACTGCTGTCTAATTTGGGTTTCTGGTAATGAGTGTTGCGCAGCGAGCTGCTACAGGGAAAGGGAAGAACATGCACGCACCTGCACGCGCTCTGGAAATAAGTCAGAATTGGGCTTGCTGAGAAGCTCAAGCCCAAGCATGACCTACTTTGAGACTGTTATAATCTGCAGGGGAATGCCCTCTGGATTAGATCAGCGTGATCCTATCAATTTGTGCTTCAGGCTGGAGGAAGCACTGACAAAGTTGCTTATTTTCCCTTTTTGTGCAGGAAGTTTTTTTGTTTGTTTTTTTTTTTTTCTTCTAGCACTGAGACTTGAGACCAGCAAAGGTGTGTTTGACAAGTACAACAGCCTTGGGCTCTGCTTTTCCGTTATGGGTCTGTGCTGAGCACCTTCTTTCTAGAAGGCTTCTTTCTGTACCATGGAACAGCAAAGTCCACCCTTGTTTGTGTCTCAACCAAGCTGTCTGGCAGAGGCTCTGGTCCTGGCCATGGAAAGATGCTGCAGCTGATCCCTCCAGTACCATTTTAATATTCAGCTGTTTCAATCTGTTTGTTTGGGTTTGTTCTTTTTGTCTGATCTGCTGCACAGAGAGATGCTTTAATAAAATGTGAGAAATTTTCCAACCCTTGTCTTTCCTCTCGTCACCAGCCATTGTTTATGTAAGAGCTTGGAATCTTTCTTTATTTTTTTCCCAACTGAAAAATTGCTTCCAGAGCTCAGCAAGGATGTGCATATCCACAGCAAGAAGGAAATAAACAGGGAGGCTGCATTTAATTTCAGCGTCTGCCAGAAAGTGGGAAGCCAGCACTTGCCAAGGAAACATTTTTGGAATAGAGGTGTACCACACTTTATTTTACAGGAGACTTTCTGAAAATAAAGAAGCTGGAATGGAAATAAAGCTTGCTGTGATGAAGAGAAATTGCTACCCCGTTGGCTGGGAGTTTGGCCTTTGATTGCAGGGGTAGCTTTGCCTCAGGTGACTCTGGGGGGCTTTCAAAGAGGCTTTTCTCCCATCTGCAGTACCTGGCACAGCAAGAGGAATGAGGAGTGAGGGGTGTTTGGTCCACTGGTGTGAATTGTTCTGCCAGACTTCAAAGAGAAGTGGAAATACCTAATCTGTCACTTTCAAAGGGAGGAATAAAATATTCTGATAGATTCTAAATGGAATCACATCAGCGGTGCCTCTTCCACCTTTGCCTTTGAGCTGCTCGCTGATCTTTCTGATTGGGGTAATGCAGTGAGGAGGATACAGTATTCCCTCGAGGGGAGCAGCTTGTGAACATTACTGTTCAGTCAGCCTGAAAAGCTCTATTACAGACAGATTTAGACCTGTCTTTGTGCGCTGAGAGGCACAGCCTGGCTTCCGGGAGCAGGCTTTGTCTGGAGGACAGGTGCACACGGGGCTGAATTATATTTACCCTTTTTATCTGCTGCCTGCACCGCTTTCACCTGCCGGCTCGGGGAGGGGGCTGCTGAGAGGGGTAGGGAGGCTGCGGTTATCGGGTCCGCGGGGCCCGGCAGTGAGGCTTCTCTCCTGCACGACTGCAGCATCGCTTGCTCAGGCCCATCCGGTTTTGGCAGCTCTCCAAACACCTAATGAGTCGTCCTCTGTGAGACCGGGAAGGTGAGGGTAGAAACAGATTTGCGAACAACCCAACCGGTATCGATTTTCTTCATTTCCCACATATCCTGCCAGGTTTCTGTGCAGTAGCCTGGCAGCGGGGAGCTGTGCTCATTGCCAGCGAGACTGGAGCGAGCTCACGGTGCCTGTGGGGTGATGCGGAGGGCTGCCTTGCCGTGGCCGTGGGGTTCCCTGTGAATGTGGTCAAGCTCAGTTGGTTGTCACGTGCAAAACTGGGTGATACGTGCCTGATGTTGGCTGCTTCTTTTTGCTGTCTTATGTATTTCCATGCCGTAGTACTTGAATTTCAATCCTGAGAGCCTGGTCTTGCAGTGAAAGGCACTTTTTCTGCACATGGAAGAAGTCGCAGAAGGACTCAGTGTGTTACTGAGAGCTGCTGAAGACAAGCGGGGGAGATTAAAGTCAGGTGGATAAACCATCAGCCTCGTTAAATCTGCTGTGAGAGTGTCTTCAAGGTTTTGTCTGTGTTTCCAGAGTTCTGTAATAGCTTGCATTGAGCTTGAGGAGATGTCATGTAGGAGTTTCTGGATCAATATGAATATGGAAAAGGGAAAGGATTTCCTGAAAGCACAGTACAGACTGTTCTCTGTGTCTTGCAGCCACACTGACGCATTTGAGAACATACCTTTTATCTCCATCGTTGTGCTCTTTGTGTCCATCTCTTGAGGAGTTTCAGCAGGGCAAATGGGATTGTTCAGCCTTCGCAGAGATCCAGCTCTTCTATGCTTCCCTGTAGTGGGCCTGTCTCTGATGCTCTTTGAGTATTGAGCCTCCCACACGTCCTGGAAAGACCACAGGCTCCCCTGTCTTGCTCTGCAGAAGCAGCACAGCTGGAAACGGCAGAGTAAGTGCCAGCTGCTCACTGACATACTGTGGGATTGGGCTGCATCAGGGAGTTTTAAGAGAAGCAGGCTGTAAAGCTCTTGTACTGTAAGCTGAGGGGGAGGCATTCCTTGGATAGCCGCAGAAATCCGTTGCAGGGTGGTTTTGGTGCCCTGGCTGCTGAAAGAGGAGCAGGACTGTTTTTCCTTCATGCCTTGAAGCTCTGCATCTCTCCTCAGCAGGAGGGAGTACGCGTGGTGGCGTGCCTGGGGTCACAGCCTCTCCCACGGCCGTGCTTCTGGATCGTTTCCATTGGGTGGGAGAGTGCCTTCGAGGCAGCTGCACAGCTGCAGCAGAGCAGCCCTGGCCACACCAGCAGAAGAAGCAGCTCACGGAGAGGTCCCAGCTCTGGCACGTCGCTGTCCCAAAGCATGACAGGGTCAGCTCTGCGGAGCAGTTCACCAGAGCTGGCTTAGCACGGCCACAGCTGTCGGTTTGGGTGCCAGGGAAGATGATGCAGAAAGGGAGGGAGGAAGGAAAAGTTCCCTTTGAGAAATGGCAGGGACAGCAGGAGAGCTGCGAGGGTGAGGCCTATTGATTACACGCTCATCTCAGTTTCTTTTGTGCTTCTCTTCGAAGGCACGACTGTGGGGACAAAGAAAAACCCTGTGCAGTGGTCTGAGGAGAGTGGTGGTAGAGCAGGGTCTGGTGTGGCCTCTGGGAACCGAAGCTGCAGAGTCTGTTTGGGCTCCAACCAGACTTTGCCAGCAGTCCTGACTTCCTGGAGACAGCAGGATTGTCTCTGATGAGACAGGCTTCCTGGGAGAGTTTTGCTCTTGGGATGGGGTCTGAGCTCTCTAGTGAAGGCAGCTATCGTGTGGGCTTACTGAGCAGCTCTGAAATGTTGAGGATGTCTTTGTGCGTCACTGTAGGAATCCATAAAAGTCCTATTCATGCAGTTGGCATTATAAAGTTTAAAGAACCATTTATGCAGGGAACTAGTCTTGCCCCTAGAAAGAGATAGCTGGCTCAGCAGCTGCGTGCAGCTCAGTTGTCACCACATGGTCTGGGATTTATTCTGCTTGTAAAATGCTGCATTTAAAGAATGCTTCCCCCAAAGCCACTTGTGCCACATTCTTTGTATCTGAGTATATTCCCTTATCTTTCAGCTCCCTACTTTCCAAGTATGATACAGGTTAGCTGTGGAAAATGTCCAGTCCCTCTGGAGGTGGGCAGTGGTGACTGTGAGCCATCTTCTGAATTTGGAAGCTGAAAAGAAGCATCAAAATGGTTTAACTGTTTGGAAACTGGAAGACCTGTGGTGTCTTCCTAATTGACATTGACATGCCCCGTTATCTGTTTCAGTGTGTTTGGGTGCCTGTTCCTGCGTCAAAGGCCCTTCAGTGTGAGGATAGTTTTGCTCCTCAAAGTTACACCTTCCCTAAGCCTGGCAGGGAGTGCTGCATTCTCTTGTACTTGAGCCAGAAGGTGAGACCTGCAGGGCTTAGCATTTGCAGGGCGTGTCTGTCATCCAGGAGCTGTGCAGAAGGGAGATCTTGCGGCAGTCCCCTTCTCCTGTTGTTCTGTGGCTGTTCATTTGTACGTGAGAGCTGGGGGCAGCCTGGTCCTGGGAAATGTCCCTTTTTTAGGAAGGAGTGAAGAGCCGACATGAACAGGAGAAAGAAGCTGGTACCACCTTCAATAGGTTCTTTGGCTGGAAAACCTGAGTGTTCCTGGGCGTGGGCTGTCTGGAGAAGGACAGTTCTGGGTGGATATAATGAGTGTGACCAGCTGATGGGAGCAGATTGCCTTTCGCTCTGTGCACCTCATGCTAAAAATACCAGGGTGTCATGGGAAGGGAATGGTGTAGGTTGGAAAGCCTGTGTGTGGGCAGAGGTACGGTAGCAGCCTGTTCCTCGGGAAGTGCTGAGGGAGCTCAGCACCCATCGGAGCAAGGACCCAGCACACGGAGAGCCAGGCAGTGCAGCCTCTCACAAGGGGCATGGTCTCCTGTAGGAGAACGGGCGTTCCTCGTGGTGTTTGAGAGTGAAATGTGGGTGATACAGCTCCTTTCCCAGGTTTCTTACAAATCTGGCTGTGTCCTCTGCATGTCACTGACCGAGTAACACACTTGTTTTGTTGATTTGGAGTGGGAAAACATAGCTGGAGTGGGAGTGCACATGGCAGATGCTTGTGTTCTCTCAGAAAGCCTGGGGGTAGTAAAGACCTAATTAGCATTCTTGTGAAGGCGAGTCATAGGGAGACTCCAAGATTTAAGTTTGCAAGGAGGGAATTGGCATCAGTGAAAACAACAGATTGCTGAAAATGTGCAAGCAAAGTACTTGATGCTCCGGTGGAGGAGAGAAGGCGGCGTGGCCGGGGCGGTGGGAACAGTCAGGTACACGGTACAAGGGCACAGACTTGCTTCAACATTGATGGAATGGTGGCCCAAGTCAGTGTCCAATGTTAGTGCCTTGTACTTTCTGTTGAACCCCACTCTGGGGGTGCTGAGGTGGGAAGACCTGTCTCAGGATTTTGACTTGCTGGGGAAAGGTGAGCTGTGCAGTGCCAGAGGGTCACCAGCTGCCCGAGTACCAGACTGTTGACTGTCGGGAGTTAAGTGGCAGATTGCTTTGTCTCTGCAGTCCCATTTCATTTGTTGTTTTGGAAGGTTTTCTTTGGAGATGATCCAGGAATAAAATCCTTGTGTGAGGCCAGTGATTTCCAAAAGTTTGTGATTGTTTTTCCCTGTACCTCTTTGTCTCTGAAGGAGAACTGTACATGTGCTTATGTTGGCTGGGAGTGATGCTCTTGGAGAAAGCAAATTAATGTTTAAGACATTGAACCTCCGGTGTAGAGCTAATCACCATATTTCTGCATTTGCAGTATGTTTTCTGGCTCTCATTTATCATGGTGAAGTTTAGTTGAGCACAGCTCTCTTGCTGGTCTTCCAATCCTCTGCCTGAGGCACATATGCTTCCATTAATTTTCTGCTATTATCCACTCGGGTGTCCTGTGTGATCCAACATGCTTAATTTCATTCTACTGAGCACCAGCTCTTCCGATCTGAAGTTAGCAGTGTGATTTGCAAGCATCATAAGGAAATGAATCTTTCTTTTCTGGAGATAACTGCTTCCTGAATTTCTGTTCTATTTGTAATGCACTAATAACCTCCATCCACCAAATCCTGCTCAACTGTTTGTCTCCCCTGGGTTTCTGTTGGGCTGGAGTGTTCCTTGTTGTATTATTGTTGCGTACAGAGCCTGCTGAGGACCCTTTGTGCTTGGTGCTGTTCCAGGTCAAAGCTGCTCAGTGTACTGGACACGTTACAGGCTCTTCACGGAACGGAGTCGTGCCGAGCTGCAGCAAATACTTGAAGACGTGGGTGTCAGAGGCCTTTGGAAAAGGGAAGGTTACTGCGTTTCCATAGGCTGGGCACACGAATCCAGGGAACATGGACTGGTGATGAGTGTGGTGTAAAGCTCTGATGTAGAACAGAGAGGATGGTATAAGAGCTGATTTTAAGCAGGCTGAGTTTCAGAGGTGGCCAGCCTACAAAGCATGACCAAGGGCAGAGTCTCTTTGGGAGTAGGTAGGCAGACAGAGCAGTGGGAAGACTGTGCCGTGGATTTGCGGCTGCTTGATGTTTTTGAAGCATGGCTTCAAAGATGAAGTGCTTTGGGTGTCTTTGTTCCTGGGTGAAAGGGCTGGGCTGCCCCGTGGCTCTGACGCCTTGGGGTCCTCCATAGCATCCCTGTCATCTGCTCCAGTCCTCAGATAACTGTGTGCAGAAGAGTCTCTGCTTTTGATGCATCACTTCTGCAGGGCTGAAGTCGTTCATAGCCTGGATTTGAGCTGGAAATGCCTGACGATCAGGCCCTAGAGCTGGACAAAAAATGCGGGAAACTTGTGGACTGAGCAAATACCTCTCATAGCAGACTGTTTGCACAGAGAAGTGAAGTTTAGAAGCAAAAGCAAACATGCACTGGCTAACGGAGAGGGCGAGGCAGGGGAGGAACACAGAGACACGTTTCTCTGTCTGCAGGTTCATTTCTTACTTGGTTGCTCAAGGATTTAACGCTGACAATCCAGCACTTGACAAGGCAGTGCTTTGGAATATACTTGTTAAACCCCTCAGCCAGCGCAAGGCATTCAAAGCCAAACGGTTTATGAGACCTTCTGCCTGTGCAGGCACTTGGGGACCTGTGTGACCTGGGGTGCCCTGCTTCCCTTGGGGGTCAGATACTGCCTGCAGTGGGTGAGTGGGGAGGTACCTGTGTTTACACATCTCCTTGGGAGCAGGAGAGAAGTGTGGCCGAGCTCTTGCCCTTTGGGCTCAGGCAGTTGTGCTGCTCAGGGTTGTGTACAAGGTGAATTTAATCAGGCTGCTAACATAGTTGAGTTCCCCTACCTAAGGGGGATCCTCCGAGTCCCAGAATCAAGTATGAGTGGGCACAGGTGCCTGTGGAGGAAGGAAGAGCAGTGAGATTTTCTTTTACAACTCCCTTTATAGTGCCCATGTCTTTGAAATGCTTATGTGGATTCGCTCTTGGTGGTGCCAACCAACAGAACAACAGGCAGAAACTGATGGGCAAAAACTTCCACCTAAACGTGAGGAAGAACTTTGTTACCGTGCGAGTGACCACACGCTGTAACAGGCTGCCCAGAGAGGTTGTGGAGTCTCTTTCACTGAAGGTATTCGAGAACTGTCTGGATGCAGTCCCATCCCATGTGCTTCAGAATCGCCGTGCTTGAACAGGGAGGTTGGACCAAATTTCTCACTCTGGTCTCTTCCAACTTGACCAGTTCTGTGATTCACAGACCGTGGGGGTCTGCAAGGCAGCAGGAGGTGTAGGGATGTGTAACGATGGACCAGAATATTTAATTAGCTAATGATGTTGTATAATTTAATTAGAAGTATCTTAGAATATCTGGGCAGAAGGAGAAGTATGTTTTTGCCTCCCCTCAAGCCCGCTGCTGATAAGTGTGTTAAGCCATTTGCATTTGTTCTGTAAAGGCACGTTTCTATCAGGTTTTCAGGAAAGTCTGTTTCCTTTTAAATGGAAAAAAGATAAGGCAAGACACTTGAGTCCTTTGTGGGTAGAGCCTATAATCCTCCACATGAGGGAAGTTCTGTTTGAGGCTTTGTCTAGCATTTCAGTGGTACAGTATGTTGCTGACTATTCTCAGCCTGCTTTGCATAGGTAATTAATTTGTCCCCTGCAGTAATTTCTCTGTAGTGATAATGCGGTAAATGCCAAACTTAGGTGGTTATGTGTGAGTACGTGTAAAAGAACTAGTCATGGTGCAGATGACTGAGCTGATGAGACGGGTGTGTAGAAAATACCGTGCATTGAGCATTAGCGAGAGACTGCACTGTTTTTACCAGGTAATGCAAATAGTTCAGGCTCTGAACAATTCATAGTCTGAGCCCTGATAACAGTGAGTACAAAGAGTTCAGGGCACACCTGGAAAATCTCTTTTATGGGTGTTTTCCATTTAGCCCTTGCACTGGCAAAGTTCTTTTTGCTGTTCTATTTTTTTTTTTTTTTTTTTCAAACAGATAGAGAAATTGAGGTTTGGAGACCTTAAGTGACATGTTCCAGGAAGATGTTATCAGAGCTGAGATTAGCCGTGGGGTGTTTTGTGGCTTTCCATCTTGTGCTTGTGCTGCTGAACATCCGTGCAGAGAGAGCATAGGTTAGACACCCTGAGACATGCCAGCTCTGTGTTCCCTTGGGCTGGATGGCAGAGTGCACAAATCCAGCTTTGCCTTTTTCCTTCAGGGGGCAGAAGGGGCTGGTTGCCAGCGAAGAGAGCAGAGCTGAAGATGCATAAAGAGGAGGCCCTGTATGCAAAGGGCACTGTATATAATTGGGCTGAGCTGTGTGTCAGCTGTTTCCTGCTGTGTGGCATTTGATCTGCAGCAGAGATCAAGTCCTGGTGACGTCGTCCATTGAAGCTTGTGCTGTTGCTGTTTCAAGGGAAGCCTGTATTACTTATTCATGTGGTTTTCAGAAGTTGTCCCGCAAGAATTTGTTTGAGGGTCATCTTGTTTTTGTTTTTCCTTCTTCAAATGCTTTCCATCTCTTTAGATATCCTCCTTGTCAGTCATTTCTTCAGAAGCAAATGTTTCTGGCATTCTTGGTAGTTTCTGTTTAAGAGAAAAAAGTTGAAAATCAGCAAAGGCTTCTGTTGTGCGTGCATTTATTTCTTCGCGTGCAGGGTCTTTCAGTGCTCAATTCTAAACGGTTGAATTATTAAACTTGAAAAGCATCTGCTCTTTAGAAAGCGTTCACATGTCTTGTAAACATGATGGATAACAAGGCAGAGACTAATGCAACTGACAGAGCTTTGTTCACGTTTGGAATATGGGTTTATGTGAACTGTTATTTTAAAGTTGTGGGGTTTATGATTTACTGCTGGGGTAGCTGGTGACTGGTCTTCCGAAGTCAGCTCCCTTCTTCTGCAGGATTGAGCGTGCTGTGTGGAGCTGGGTTTTCCTGGACCAACGTGGTGGCAGCCCAGGGATGGCTCATGGGTGTGGGTGAAAGGCTGGGCCAGGCTCATCCTTCGAAAAGGCAAAGCTCCCCAGCCCAGGGATGTTTGCGCGGGTGCTTTTCTGGATGTCACTCTCTTCCCCAAAGAACAACAGCCACCCCATGACCTTCGGGGAGGCTTTGGGCTGGAAGTGAGCCAGTGTTAACCCATGCCTGTCCAGTCAGAAGTGTTGCTTTGGCAGGGCTGTTAGCACTTAGGGCTGTGGTTTACGCTGACCTGTCTCTCTGCGGAGCTGTGCTGCCTGGCACAGTGGCACGGGGAGGTGTGCGATGCAGTTTGCTGTGGACCAGGGGCTCAGGGATTACCCCCCTGCTGCAGGGAGGGCTCTGCCTGTGGCACACACGTGTCCTGCCCTGCAGCAGTGCTCCTGTGACCTGGGACGCCTTCTCGGTGGCTTCTCGTGTGGCTCTGCCTGGGAGGAGCTCAGGGGCTGAAGTGCAGCGATGTCCCTGCTGTGTGCTGGGGGAGGAAGGATTGTGCCTGCTGGTCTGCTCGAGGTGTTTGTGGAACTGGAATATCTGGGTGCACTGGGTTTGCTCATCTTGTCCTTATCCCTGTACCGACTTCAGACCCTTTTGTGGTAGGGAGACAGAGAGGGACCGATGGGTTTGCGCTGAGGCGTTCCCGACTCCAGGGCTGGCTTTCCTGTGTGCTTTTTCCTCAGTGCCTCTGGAGCTCATTTTTTAAGCTTATGGATGTGCAGAATAATCAGTTCTGTCAGCAGCTGCCTGGGCAGCACAGGAGGCCTGTGCAGTCCTACCTACAGTGTCTGAACCTCTGCTCCAAGGCACTTTTCCCCCCCTCCTCCCACCCCACCCCACTGTGAATAACTAACCAGTGCAGAACTGATGGTGGTTGGGAGGCCAAACTGGACTTGAAAACTTTCCCACATAAAACACACTGGCAGTGCCAGCAGAGATGAGGGCGAGAGGAGACTGCTCTGCTGTGCCAAAGCGCTCTTTCATCTCTTTTCAGCTCTCCCCATGAGGGGTCCTGGCTCACAGCACATAGATGCCTTGTGCAGATGTCTTGGCTGGGAAAGAAGTGGCCCCTTTTCCCTCCTGAGCAGAGAGATATAAGAAAGCTATTGATCTGCCTGTAGCCAAAGTGATCTGAGCCAGGCTCTGCAGTGCTTCATTGAGCTGGGTTAAGGCTTTGTTACTTACTGGAATTAAAACAGAAAAAAACAACAACAACAAAAAAGAAGTAAAGAAATAAAAGCTGAAAGGTGAGGTGTTTTCTTCGTTGGTAAACAGATGCCGGGTGTTGTTTACCTGCTGGTTATTTCCCAAGGAAATGAGAGGAAGGAGCAGACACTGAACAAAGGCTGTGCTTTCTCATCCTGCTCTGGAGGGAAGCAGACAGCCATGGGATCTGCCAGGCTCAGGGTTGTGGCAGTGGGCAGCCGGAGCTGTCTCATGGCGCAGGGTGGCACACGTGCAGCCAGGCAGTGGCAGGAGTCCAGTTGTTAATGGGCAGGTGCTTCTCCTGCTGGTGGGAATCGCAGTGGCCTTGTTAGCAGTGGTGAGAAAGATGCCAAGGAGTGGTTGGGATGGGAAGCTGAACTCCACTGTGGCCCTTCCTGTCGGTCACTTGCCCCTCAGTGGTGCGCAGGAGATCTGCCTGGCCGGGATTCACAGCTCTATTTCACTTCTGCTGGAGGAAAAACAGAGCAAGTGGTCTCTGGGGTTTTTAATCCAGTCTTTTTCCTGAGCACTAAATTCAGCCTTGAAGTCTTTCCCCTCTGGTAAGCAAGTGTTTTTGAGGAAAAACAGATTTTGGAAACAGTATAATTTATTTCCTTGGTACTCTCCTGGAAAAGCCATCAGTCTTGGCTTTGCATTCCCTTCGCTGCTGTTGAGAAATGACGCTTCGGTGCCACGCTGCTGGCACTGCCAGTCTCAGCCCGGGCAGGTTGGTTAGCACAGGGAGCCGTGGCTGCGATGGTGCCAGCACGGATGGAGAGCACTCTGGATCACGTTCAGTGTCGGGAGGTTGGCCAGAGGACTGCAGCAGCCAGCTGTGCAAATGGGAGGAATTGGAATTGACACTCTGTGTCTGAATGTGTTAAGATTTAACTGTAATTGTGATTTAATCTTACTGGTGTGGTGGACGGTAAGCATTGGGTCCTACTGAATGCTTCTTTGGTCTTGCAGGCTCAAAGCTCTGCTTGGTGCACATGGTGCAGCTGGTTTTGCTTTACTCTGTGGAGCCAAGAGGTTGGCCAGGAGCAGTGCCTACTGCTTGTCGGAGCTGCCCTGCCAAACTCACATTGTCTTGTTCCATTTTGAGGAGGAAATAGGGTTGGTTTGTGGTACCGTGTGAACTTCAGCTGAAATGTTCCCTGCTTGGCGCCTGTGCAGTAGTTGGTGTCACCTCCTCCTCACTTTGCTCATGTGCAATGGAGGAAATGCTCCTTACACTTGGGAGGGGAAAGGGGCTTTTCTGGGTGCTTTCAGTTGCTAGAGAGCTGTAGTGATCTTTAATCCTAAGGTGCAAATTGCCGTTGCAGCATTTTCCAGGGGAAAAGCAACCTTGAGAGGAAATGGAGCTATAAATGAGCCTGGCTGGGCTCCTGGCTGAGTGTTTTGAATCAGTTTGTGCTCTCCCTTTTGGCTACAGGCCAGGCTTTCAAAGGCAGCTTGGCAGAGCTGTGCTGCGTGCTCAGGTACCCCCTAACCCTCGCCTGCTGATGTTCTGATAAGCGAGTGTGTGCATGCTGCGTTGGGGCTGATCACGTGCACACTCGGCCCTGCTTGCCAGTGCTGTGCTTTGAAGGCTGTAAGAGTGTGCTGGCATCATGCAGTTCACCCACAGACTTTGAGAATCTAACCTTGTAATTTTAGCGGCTGGCTCAGTGCTGCCTCTGAGCAGATAGGCTGGTTAAAACAAATAAATAAATATACAGGCCTGTTTCCTGTGCCTGTCAATATTGGAATAATTTTAAATGGTGTGTTTTCTCCTGGTCACTGACCTATAGTTTATTCCATTATCGACTGCTGGGTTACTGGCTCTTTGTATTCTGTGGTTAAGTGAACTGTAAGGCTGAGATCACTTGGCTGCGATGGTGTTGCTGGGCAGGAACTCGGCTCTGGCTGACTCAGATTGGGGTGAAAGTGTACCCTCTGGCAACTCAAATACTCATTTATCTCCACCTCCCTCCCCCCAGTAAACCGGTTAACCAACATAGTGGAGTATTGATCCTGCTTTCATCTGGCGGCCCTAGGCTGTAGCAGTTACCTTTGTGCCACATTCCTGCTGCTTTCCCAACAATGCCGTACATTTTCTCCGGAGCTCCCACCCTCCCTTTGGTGACCTTCTCCTGGTTTGGCTGTGATGGGCTTTGCTGACGGACGCCTCCACTGCTGTGAAGCGCGTACGGCACCAGCGTGGGCAGAGCTTGGCAGCCTCTGTCGGTAAAGGCGTGCTCCGTTGGTGTGATGCTGTGAGCACTGTAAAATGGAGTTTTGTGGCTTGGTAACGTGCTTTTGTTCCTCAGGCTCTGCTCTAGGAGCTGCTGGCCTGAGGTCCTGGAATGACCACACTGTTCTTTCAGGTGGACTAAGGGCTGGTTGGAGACCGTGCACGTCCTGTCTTTGTCGGCACCACAGTTACTGGTAGACGTTCAGTGGTGCTGCCACATGTTGTTCTGGTCTTACGGCAGTTGTGGACCTTTATCGATGCAGTGGCTTGTTTAAAACTCTGACTAAGACTCCTGGAGTGGCCAGTATTGCTTCTCTTAGCAAGGCGCTTCTGAGAAATGCCTGAAGCTTCTGACCATTGCTGACATCCAAGTTGCTGGTGGGTGATTTGAGTACACCCGATGTGAGCCCCCAGCCTGTCTTGGCTGTGCTGCCTGTGTTGTGTAAAGGCTCTGCACACTTGGGTGCAGGCTGTGCTAACACCCTGTGAACCATCATCCCTTTCCATGCCGACAGCCTGGGGCAGGTTGTGCAGGCCTGAGGAGCTCCAACCTCTGTGCTGAGCCGCACGTGTTTATTTACAGAGGAGGAGAGTGGTTCACTCTTTCTTTCCCTGTTAGTGTGAACGTTCACTCTGAGCCTGCACGTCCTGCCTGGGACTGCCTTAGGCTCTTTGGGCTTTTTGGCTGCTGTAGAAAAGTAGCTTTAGTACACAAATACTCAGAAATGCTATTCTGTATGATCCGTTCGTATTTCAGGTCTTATAAGGGCTTGATCTTTGTCAGTGAATGCTTTGCGTGTCTCGCTTGTGGGCTGTGGGGGTGTTAAAAAGGCCTGTTTGTGTGCTGCTCAGCTTCCCAACCAGATGCATCCATCATCTTCAAAAGAAGCAAAGGAGAAAGATAGCTCANTTTTTTTTGAGCCATTGGAATTTGGCATCCAAATAAACAGGTGTTCTGGCATGGGAGCAGAGGAGTGCTTGTCTCTGAGCTCCTGTCTCTTGTCACGTGAGGATCTTCAGGGAGTCTCTATCAAAGAGCTGACTTTAGTAATGATGGTTTTTTTGGTTTTTTTTCAGCTAAGGGATTGATGAATAACTGGGTTCTTGGTGTCTGTGGCAGGGTAGGCTGGTGCAGGAGGTAAATGTCTCTGGAGTGCAGCCCAAGAATTGCCTTGGGTAGAATTAAACTCTGAAAGTAAATAATGTCGCTGCCCTGCAAACCTCTGGCCTTACGAGGCAAATATTTGGGACTGTCGGTCCCAGTGTTAATGTGCTGTGTTCAAACGAGGTCACGTTTGCTGTTGCTGGTAGACAATGCTGAGGGTAACCCTTGAACCTGTGAGGAACCCAAGTCTAAAAGGTTTTAGAGACTTGATTTTGGCACTTTGGCTCGTGAGATGAAATGCGCTTTAGCATTTTGTGTGCAGTTTTTCCCACAACCTGTTGTCTTGCATCCAGGGTTTGACTTCTCAGTCTGGCCGTGTTGGTTGCTTGATGTGGAGAAATCCATACGGATGGTTGAAAAAGCTTTCTAATACCAGTGCCCTCTTGCCCAAACTGTGCCAGAGAGAGAAGAGAGGCTGGGCCTTGGAAAGGTGAAGACAGCAGACCTCTGATCAGTGTTAACTTTGCTCCTTGGCTTCCAGGCAGTGTCAATTTCAAGATAAGGCAAACACTGCAGTGACCTTATCCAGGGACCTCGCTGACGTCAGCGTGTGCCTGTCCATTAACCTCGCTGGACTTTGGGTCAGGTTTCTTTGAAGGCCGGACATTGAAAGCAAAGAGCGAAAGGCTGGCTGGGGTCACTCCAGTCTTTGCTGGGGTAACTGGGGCAAAGGCAAGGGGCAGGCTGTGTGAGTGAGACTGTTGGGAGGGTCAGCCCCCATGTGATTGAAGGCAGAGGGCTTTCCCATGGCTCTCTGTCTTGAGCTTCTTAGGCCGAGCATCTCGTGCAGACCTGCTGCTGGACCTCTCGACACGCATCTCTCTTTAAACGTTTGTTTATGTGTGTGTCCTTGGGGCGCTTTGAAAATCTCTGGAG
This sequence comes from Rhagologus leucostigma, assembly GCA_013397725.1. Lineage (NCBI taxonomy): Eukaryota > Metazoa > Chordata > Aves > Passeriformes > Rhagologus > Rhagologus leucostigma. Next base: position 1,373,731 of record VZTD01002843.1, on the reverse strand, counting down.
ATGCCTAAAAGGATCGAGGCACCCAAGTGTCTGTGCACAGGATCATCACGCCACACTTGGTTTTATTTTGTCCTTAAAAAAACCCAGGCTCTGAGCAGATGGAAACATTAGCATGAGCACTGCTGGCTTTGTGTTTTAATGCTGTCTCCCAGAGCAGCGAGAGAGATGCATTGCGAAGTTCTTGCTTTAAAAGGACCTCCACGGCAGCAGCCAAGCTGGGGCAGCCTTGGAGAGGACTCGTGTGGCACGTTTTGGTGCTTTGTGTTGTGGGGTGCTGTGTGCCTCGAGGGCTGCCTGTGAAACTCATTGCGGCTCCTGTGTCATCGAAAAGTCCAGGTGCAAGCCTAGGTTGGTAAGTTATAAGTGAACGACATTAGCTGGGCAGGAAATGTTTCTGCTTGGCTTTGGAGCTCTACATAGCAAACAAAGGAACAGGAATAACAAACATTGGGTTTACTTAGGAGAAGTGTGACTTTGCTTTTTGTTGTTAGCCAGAGGAGAACAGCAACTTTCACGTAGTGTGATCTTCTTCTGAACCACAGCATCTCTGCCTCCAGGCACACTAGTGGGCGTCTGCTCCTCAAGTTGTGTTCATCATGTTGATACCTGAAGTGTTTTGGTACCTTACTGACTGTTCTGCTGCTCCTTTCCTCCCGCATGTGTGTGCTGCTTGCTCAAGGCATTTTGGCACCAAGGAGAAGGCAGAAGTAGCATTTAAAACGTAAAGGATTCCAGATGTGAGCATGTCTTGGACACTGCTAGCGGAGGAGAAATGCGTAATCCACGCAGGTGTTCACATTATGGTGTGGCCACATGGTATGTGTGGATAAATAGCCCAGATAAAGCTGATGGTTTTTGTGGGTTAGTTTCCTCTCTCCTTTTTTAAACTGTAAATTGAAATCCACACTCTGGGAGCCTGCAACTGTATACCTGTTAGCTACATTCCCTGCTGCAGTGTCAACTTGATGGCTGAAGCTTCACATTCTTAAATGTCAGCGATTAGGTGTTAGAAGTTCCCCTCTTCCTGCTGGAGGAGGTTGGAGGAGGCCCCTGAGAACTGTTTGCCGTAGGAAATGAGAATTGCCAGGATCCTCTGTTTCAATGGAGTCTGTGATCCCTTCACCTTGTGAAGGCTGAAATAATGCTGGTATTGCCACTTCAGCCCTGTCTCTGGCCAGATAGTAAAGCCTGGTCCTTCTTCTGATGTAATGATTCACCTCTCCCACTGTTCTCTACAAGGACAGGCCAGCAGAGGTGGCTTTGCTGTGAGACTGAGCCTCCTTCCCTGCTGATGGGAACTGTAGTGCTTACACTTCCCCTAACGCTGTGCAAATCGTTTTGCAACTTTATTTTCACGAGGAACAGGCAAATGGTCCGTGTTGCGCTTGCATGATAATGAAACCAAATATTAGATTTCCTTGGTGAGATGTTTCATTTTGAAGATCTTGAACACAAGATCAGAGGGAGGTTGTGAGCTAGACAGTCTCATTTTTATGGGAGGTAGCTGGAAAATTCATCACTTCCTCTGATGCTGGCTCTCCTTGAAGGCTCTGTAGTGACTGAGTTATTACTACTGTTGGTTTCATGACAGAATTGTTGATCTTTGTAGAGACTATTTTAGTCCTTTTGTTTACCAGGTAACCTCAAAATTAAAAAAAACCACTACCAGTGGGTCTGTATCTTTTCCATTGATGTAGCAGATTCCAAAATGCCAAGTGGGGATTGGTCTGCTCATAAGGGTGCTCTTCTAAACTTGTGATGCTTCATACAGGCCTTGTGCATTGATTGGAGCAAATTACACTGAACTGCTGAGCTCTTAAATTATTTTTGGGTCTGGAGTTGATTTGGAGAGTGAAAAATTGATGTCTCAAGTGTCTTGAAGACACTGCCTGAGGTAATGACGCTCATTCCAGGCTGTGCAGGCACTGTGGTGAGCAGCACCTCCCTGCTCACAGGGCTGTTGCACAAGGAATGGAGGGTGTCCTGGGGAGTTCCTGGCTTTGTGCTGCTCTCCAGCTTTTTGTTCACATTTTTTTAAATGGATGGTCAGAATTCTCAGAGCAGTTTGATTTAAAGGAGAAACGTTGAGCTGAAGGAATTAAAAAAACCCTAATCCAAACACAACAGAGGATTGCCTAATTTGAGGCTGGTGTCTGTACCATGTCGCACTCTCTTACTCCTGTCAGTCAGGGATCTTTTCATATGTGGATGAGTTTTCTGAGACAGACCTTGCAGTCTAAGGCTGAGGTATCTTCCTACATACTTCAGGCTGTTTCAGGAATCTGCTTGAGATGCTGTTCCTCTTTTCCTTTTCACAGCCATGCTGCTGCATCCCTTCTGATCAGGCAGGGAATTGAGGCTTCGGACTCACTCCTCCAAGGAGACTCCCGAAGTTGCCGGGGAAAATGCTGTTGTGTCTGAGCAGCTGGCGAGGGCAGGCAGAGCTGCCAGACGAGGAGGGATGTGACTGTCTGAAGCAGTGGGAAGGAGGATGCACACACTGACCAGTGAGGCTTTAAAGAGCCGGATCCTCCGTTCCTGGCTTTGATTTGGTGTGAAAGGTTCGGCTCCAGGCTGCTGACCTCCCCGGCCCAGCCGTGTGGCAGCAGCAGTTGCTTGCGTGAGACCTTTCTTGATTTCTGTCCTGACCTGGTGTGTCATGTTCTGGAGACGGTGGTTTTATAAAGATGCTCGGGTGGTAAGTGAAGTGCTGTGATACATATTCCCCCCCGAGCCCCATGGAGTATTATTTTTCTGTACTTCTTAGGTGAAAAAGAAGAATCTGGCAACAGTGTAGGAGGCTGTTGCTTTGACTGGTGTACACAAGCATTAAAAATGATAAATCTGGGGGTTTTATCTGGGACTTTTTGTCTATTTTTTTTTAACTCTTTGAGCTCTTCTGGACTTCTTTGCATGCAGGTAGGAAAATAAAACCTAAGGCATGGTCAATGCCTTTGTCCCAGGAGAAATGCTGAGTGTCAGGGGAGCGTGGGCTTAGGGCTGCAGCATTCCCAATTGTGGCTTGGGGCTACAGCATTCCCAAATGTGTCCTCTCGTGCGTTTCCCACCGCATGGGGCCCGGAGCAGTTATCTGAAACAGTAGTAATGTAAATTGAATGAGCAGTCCAGTTAAATAAGTAATGAAGTTAGCAGGGTGCCTAATTAAATTAAATTCAAAATTATGTATGGACGATGCCTTTCTAATAATTGCTGTAGGTTTGTCATTGAGGAACTCCACACTGCCCTCTTGGATGAAGCTTCCCCTTTCCCAGGTGCACGTTGGTACCACAGAGGGATGTGTTTTACACTTCGGTTCGCTTTGGCTCCTCGCTGATGCTCTTGTGACCATTGCAGTGTTGCTGTTTCGTGTTTTGCTGAGATGTGTGGATGGGTGATGACAGTTTCTGCTGGTTTTTTACGTTCCAACAAAGGGTTTCTGATTTGTTCCTAGACCAGCCTTGGTGCCGTTTCCTCGGTCCCTGTGCCCCACTGACCTCCTTGTAGGGACTGTCCGCTGTCCTTCCCATCCCTGTGGTGCCTGGCGAGTTGCTCCTGTTTCCACAAAGCAGGATGGCGCGTCTGGTAACTCTGGGCACAATGTTTTAGCCCATTTCTTTATTGAAAATAATCTCTTTAATTTCCATCCTCCTGGGCTTCTTTCAAACAGCAGCGCTTTGAAGGTGCGCGTCAGTTTGGGGATAAACATTAAGCTGAGGCGGAAGAACAATTTTGAAGTGAGGGAAAGGTGCTGAAATTAAAGACACTTGAGAAGATGGAGCCATCACAGCCACCAAAGGGAGTTCTCCTCTCTTCAGACAGCACGTCGAGGGCAGTCTCTCCCTGTCCTGGGCACGGTCAGGCACTCGGTGCTTTTTGAAGATGGGTTGTCAAGGCAGAGCTGGCTCTGGCTGGCAGTTACTGACCTCTGAGGTAATGTGTCCTTAATAGAAGGATGTGAGTACATCAGAGGAAGAATTGTCATTGTCATTATCGTCTTTTCACCTCCTTTTGAGAAGGGCAGGTCTGTTAAAGGGCCTCTGCTCCAGCAGAACTGGTCCTGCCCCTTCAGGAGATGACTGCTGACTTTCCTGAAGACGAGAGTAGATGTGGGGAGGAGAGAGAGCCCAAATGACCAGAGCTCCGTTGCTGCTTTTTGAATTCCCCCCCTGCCCCGCTGTTCGTTTTGCACCAGGGTTTATGTGCTAAGTCCCAGATGGTGTCTTCAACGTAGTAGCCAAGCTTGCCTGGTGCAGGGGCTGTGCTCCTGGGGACCCACAGCTGGCAGTGTGTTTCGGGCAGGGAGGCTGTTCTGCATGAATCAATACATGCTCTGCAGAGAGATGCCTGGGACAGCAGCTACGGTGATGAATGACAGAAGATTTTTGTCACGTTCAGGGCAGTCTGATTCTTCCTTGTTGCTGGTTTCCCTGGGAAGACCTCCAGGTGATGAACAGGAGGATCATGCAACCACTTTTTCTCCAGGAACGGCAAATGCTTTGCAGTGCTTCCCCTGTGCTGCTTCATCAGAGAATCTGGAGGTCCTTTGCAAACCTTTAATTAGTCCTTGATTGGCCTTTGCACCTCCATGCCCACCGCCCCTGTGACAGAGCAGCAAGATTGGAGACCCTTGTAATCCCCCATCTCCCACGTAGCACTGTGGAAGAAGAAGGATCTTGGCTAGAGTCCTTACGAAGCCGGAGAGGTTTAGTAAAGCACAGGCTGTAGTGACGGATATAACGAAGTGATTTGCATGGGTGCAGTGACCTGAGCAGGGCTCCGCACATTTCATGCACAGTTGCGTTAAAGGGATGCTGATCATTTTCAGCATGACCTGCTAATTATTAGAGCAGATGAAAACCTTTTTTTTTTTCTCTTTAAATCCTCCTCCCCCTACATGCTCTCTTCTTCTCCCTGCTCCTTCCCCAAGCCCTTATCTAAGCTAATCAACATGACACAAACAGCCAAAAAAGCAGTTTTCTTAGAGCAGCTATTAACTAGAAAGGAGACAGTGGGCGTCTGGAGCCCCTCAGGAGGGACTCGCCTGGTATAACCCATTGCTTTTAACAGCCAGAGTGAGAGCTGCAGAGTCAGAACAGAAAAGCTTTAAGTTTCTTTCTTTTGAGGTCCAAGTATGCAGTGACCTGTATGCCATGATGTAGATTTTTAAAAAGACCCAAGTGTGGAATTTTCAGTGGTGATGAGGAGCTTCCCAGATATCATCCCTGATTAAATATGAATTAATATCAATAGCTATGTATATTTTGAGGTAAGTTTTTAAAAGTTTGAGACATATGGCTGTGTCCTTCAAGGAGTCTTTCCATCCCAGATGTCTGTTTATTGTTGATACAGCGTCCCTCAGCAGCAGAACACACAACCAGAGGAGGGTTATGTTAATCTGGTTGAAGCAGTTTCTGTGATTGCATCAAGCTGGACACAAGTTTGTTTTCTCCCATATTTCAAGCGTTTGTTTTATCTAGAGCTGTGGGAGGGATTTTCCATTGTCCTCTGCTCTGTGCTAGATGAATACTTAAAAGTTGTGCTTGTGGTGATAACGGAGCAGGCTGAGACAGAGGACAGACGTGTCTTAGGAATTTCAGCTGCGGTGGTACGCTGGAGGGAGGCCGAGCAAATGGACACGATGTTTAAATAGTGTGTCCTAAATTGCCTTAATTTGGTTCTTATTTTGTAAGCCATTGGCTGGGTTTTCTGTCCTTTCAGAAATCAGCAGCTTCTTATGAAATATGGAGCTGTTTAAAAACAGACAGCAGCTGCTCCATCCTTGCGTCAGCACGGACTCGGCAGAAGGAAGGGGAATGGTAGACGGTTGTTTAGCTGTGATATTCTTCCCTTCATTGCTGTTGTCATATTGTGTTAACAGAAGGTCTGATCAAATATACACCAGGAAAGTAAGACTTAATGTTTCTTTGTTCTCCTGGAATGGTGTTGGGAGGGGAGTGGGGGAATGTTTGAATGAGACTTTTATTTATGTGGTTCAGATAGCTCAGCATTGCCCGTGTCGGTAGATATGTTGTTCTGCTCTTATTTCTTAGGCTGCTTGCTGTATTTTTAGCTGGGAGAAGTCTTTACTTTGTTTGTACAAAACCTCTGCTATGTGGTACGGGAGCTTTGGGGGAGGTGGTGGTGTAAGTATTTAACAGGGAGAGTATGATCTATTCACACTGACTTCCTAACTTGTTTTAAACTCTTCTCTTAAAAAAATCTCAGCTGGATTCTTTAAAAAATAAAATGAAAAATGAGGAACAGTGTTGCACAAGAACTGGAAAGAACCCAAATAGTTTGCTTACTGTTAAAATTGCGACATGACTGGAAACATTTGGTAAAGAAAAATTAATTGCGTGGTGTATTTGTGGTTTCCTGTTGAATCTCAATTTCTAGAGGAGGTTGAAAATCCCATGGATGTTTCCTCAGATTACTAGATAGCATTATACCTTGTGTGCATGATGAAAGACCTTCAGTAAAGCGTGCCAGATATCCATGGCTTGCTATAAAAAGTCTCTCCCGTCTGGAACATGACTGTTTTCTCCTTTTTAGTAGGATGATTTGAGCAGAGATAAACATGCAGTGAAATTTAGCCTGGTCCAGTCTTACTTCACTGCCAGTATGGATTTCCTTGCAGTCTGGGAGTCGCCCCAAGAAGGATGCTCCCGTGGTCATTAGTCCTCAGATAGACCTTTTAATGAGCTTTGAAGCACTGGCAGGGATGGCTGGTAAGGGAGGAGGAGACGGCCAAGCAGTTGTCATTCAGCAGAGGATGGGCTTGAATGTGGTTGAAGATCTGCTCTGGGTCATCTCGCATCACTCCTGGGTAATGATCCTGTGCATGCTGAGCTGCAAAGCCAGAGCTTGGGGGAATCAGATGGGAGAGCTACCAGGACTGTTTGGAGGCCCCCTTCAGCTGCCCTTTGAGAGGCCCCACCGTGGCAGGTCACAAAGCCACTTCCATGCAGAGCTGGAGCTCCTTTTGAGGAGCACCTGGTTGTGAACACGGTCACACGTGGGAAAGGCTGGGTGGAGGGGTAGGGTGGTGAATGGTGGGGCAGATTGCTGAGGAACATGGTGGTTCCCGTGTCCGGAGGCTTGGGGAGTGTCTGGGAGCTGCTGGGTGAAACCCTGGGCTGGAGACATCTGGCCAGGGGTCAGATGAGAGCATCACACTGGCCCGCAGCCCCTGCTCTGCCTCCTCGTTTGATCACACAGAAGATGTTTGTGTATGCAAAAGTATAACTCATGATGACACAGGGCTTGAGGTTGCGAAATCTTTGAGGCTCTTCTGGGTATTCCTGTGGGAATGGAAGAGTTATCCCTCAGATAATTTCCATGGGGAAACAGTTAATCTCATAAACACCAGAGGTTGTTTTCTAAAGCGAAGGCAGGGCTGTGGGGGTGCGTGGTTAACCATGTAGAGTGAAGACAGGCTAAAAATCATAAAGGAAAAATGTATGTGGGAGTTTATAGATGTATATGAGTGTATTAGAACTTCAATTTGAGATCACTGGCTGAGATTAAAATGAGCTGCTGTGGAGCTTCACTTACAGAGAGCTGAGAGCAACTTTTTGAGATGGATGGTGGCCCCACAGCTTGATGACTGAGAACACGCACAGTTGTTTAAAGTCTGCTTCTTTAAAGTGCTGGGTTTTTTTGATGTAGTTTGAAATAATGAAAAACTTACTTTAGAATTAATGCTCATCCAACTTCCTGAAAATTCCCATCCAGTTTTGAATGTCTGTGTTCACTCTTGGACTGTTGGGAGTTAAATTTTCCTCTTGACTCAACTGTGGAAATGGTCTTCATTTATCGTTTCCCAGTTTAGCTCCCGTATTAAAATTATAACAAGGCTGGGATTTATTTTTGTCTTGTGTACATTTATCTCCTGTGTATCCTTGTGTCTATTTTTAGATTCCTGCTCCACTGCTAAATGGATTGGCCGAGTTCTTGGGGACAAAATACTGAAGCATATGACTAGTCTCCAATACCCCTCAGCCACTCAGCTCTGCAGTATTCATAGTGCCTGGGTTTACCCAGCATTTGTCACAGCTTATTTTAAATGCTGAGGATGCAGTGGGCAGAGCCAGCAGATAGGAGATCTTAAATGGCATATCAATTTGTAAGTGAAAGGAGGGAGGAGGTGGATGTGGAGGGGAAGCTCCAGCTGAGAATAAACAGATAACAGTGGTGTGTGTTGGGGAAGCAGCTGAGTTGCATGGCCTGGGTACGGCCCCCTTGTTTAGATTTTTTTTATTTGGACTTTTTTTTTTTTTCCTGACAGGATATTTCTATTTCAGACTGAAAATCAGGAAGTGTCGCAGCCTCTGGAAGAGGACTGGTGTGGCGGTTGGATGGCTATGAACTTACCCTTTCCTGGGTTAAAAGACAAGCTTTACATAGGTTCCAGCCATGTTTCAAAGTCCCCGTGACTTGTGCTGGTCACTGGCTGAACACTTGTCCTCCAGTTTCTACCTGACTTCTTGGCTTGCACAAGAGTGATTTGTGTTTCTACTGATCTTGCCTGCTCCTGGTTCCACATCCAGTCTGAGCTAGCTGGGTTTTTTGGTCTTTCAGGGATTTAACCATGTTCTTGCTTTGCTTGCAGGGTCTCTTTGTCCATGTGGCCTCTCACATGTCTGCAGCTCTCTCCCAGGTGTTAGGAAGTTCCTCGGGGCTCTGCACACTGTATTGTTATACCTTTCAGAGGTCTAGTTTTTGATGCTTTTCCTAGGCAGTAGCTTTGGCAAGGACATGGTCCAGAACTCATAGAAACAGAGAAGCCTCTTACTGGAGTATAGCACGGCTTGGGATCAGATTATTGATTTGGTTTTTATTCCCTTCTACTTTGTTTCTCTAAAAGATGTCATGAACTATTTCCCCTGCTCTGATTTGCTGGATTTTTTTTTTTCCTTCCTCTGCTGTCTGTGGGATATACTCTGCTACGGGACTTCTTGATCCAGTTGGAGAGGCACTGCCTAATAATGCCAGCTTTTGCACAGATCCTTGAATGAGTCGTCTTTTTCCACCTCCTCCCTTCTTTGTGTTCCTCATCCAACATCCTTTGGTTCCTACGTACGTGCCACATGCTTCCTTTGTTTTGCCTGGGTTAACAGAATTTTCTGACGTCGGAGCCTGTTCCGAAGGATGTGGCTTGGCCCTTGCAAAGCTTCTTCTCTGCTGCAGGCTCCTCTGCTGGAGGCAGGTGTGCCCAGAGTGTAATTGTACCTGGGATGGGTGTGTTCTTTGGAGGCTCTGGCTTGTGGAGCAGGGGGATGGTTTAGCCCTGGCCGTGCAGCTGTGGGTGTAGGACACTTGGAGCTGCAGGGTAGGATCAGCCCACAGGACTGAGTCTCCTGAAAGATTTGTTACTGTGGCCACGGCATTGCTTGGCAGGTGGAGGAGAGTTGATCAAACAAACCTGCTTCTGCCAATTGTCCAGCTTTTGTATTTCTTTGGGAGATTTTTCTTTTTTTTTTTTTTTAAATTTCATGGACTTTAAAGCACACATGATTGAACAGTTTGATTAACTGTAGGAACTCCTGGAGATAACTTACTAGGATTTTCTGCAAACCTTGCTGCCCTTTTCATGTTTTTGGCACAGCAGAATTGCTGTGAGCAAGCAGGCAGGAGTGCCCGAGAATGTGGCCCGGGTAAGATGCTATCACCTGAACAGAGATCAAAGTGCCTGTGCAGTTGACTCTGGTGTGTAGGCTGGCTGTTTGCTGGTGGGAACCAGTCCCTGATCTGGTACCCCTACCTGGGCAAGCTGCTCGTGGAGCCAAGGTGCACCTTGGGCATATTGCTGATCTTTGGGTCATCTGCTCTTCCACCTGACACTTCAGAATGTTTCAGAGGCTGTGAAACTGGTTACAGGAGGAATACCAGCAGTGTTGTTAAAGTTGTAGGAGCCTTATGGAAACCTGGAGCTTTGTCATGGCCTGCCAGCACATTTTCAAAGGTTGCTAACAGGTGATATTTCAGCTTGTAATCCTGCTCCCCTTGCAGTGATGGGTGAATAGAGGCTCCTCATGACTTTGCAGAGGCTGGCATTCAGCCTGGGTTCTTCTCCTGGTCCCATCAGGAAAGTCATCATGTCTGGATCCCTTGGCGTGGCTGAACATGTGCTTTCCAGGGCATGGCAACCACCTGAGTGGTGGTACAGGAGCTCTAAGTGGCTGCGAGTTGCTCCTTCTCTGGGGAGAGCAGGAGAAGTGAAGACCCATCTTGGAATAAAGGAGGTTACAACAACAAGGTTCTGGCTTGTGTTTCCAGCTTTATTAGCAGTGATCAAAATTGATTTTCTAATGTATTTTTCTTGCGCTCGCAGAGAGTTTCTGTGGTCAAATCTGCCTTCTTGTTTTGTCCCTGTGCATGAATGGGTTGTATTTGGAGCTGGCTTCCAAGCTGCAGACTCTGCTTCATCTTGACACCCAGCACTGAACGTGCCCTGGCTGTGCAGTCTGTCCGGAGGCTGTACATGATCGAGCACACGCTTAATCGGTCTGGAATTGTTAAAGGTCAAGGATATTATGGCAGAAGGTTCATTTGAAAAAAAACAAAACCATTCTGTAAGAGGTGCTGGTGGTTATTTCCTCTAAATCCTTAGATTTGGGATTTGAGAGGCAAAATTATTAAATGATGTCTTGAAGCTGAATAAAGAAGTCAGTATTGAATGTTTTAATGTCTTACAGATGCTGTGGGGTTGTGGGGTTTTATTTTAAATTTAACAATGGGAGTTGGAGTGGCTCCAGCACTGTAAAGAATAGTCTGTTTAATTAAGGGTTTAAGCTGGAAAAGCGTGTGTAGTGTGATGCCATTTTAAAGTTTCAGCAGGGTTTTGTAGTTGTTATTCCCCATCTCGCATCATCCATCCGTGTGTCTGGGGTCACGGTGGGGACGGGTGTTCCCTACCCAGAGAACGGAGGTTGGTCTGTGTAAGAGCAGTAGGGTTTCTCCAGGTGTTCTAGCCCTGACTTTACTATTTTCTCTTTCTTGTGACTCCTGATGCCCACCTTAGGGTGCGTAACGTGCACATGGTGTGTTACGTGCAGGAGGAAATAGCAGCTTTGGTTTTCCCTAGTAGTTTTTTTAGTTTGTTTTTGTTTTGTTTTGGTTTGGTTTTTTTTCCCCCAGGCTGGGGAGAGAGTGTTTTGTAGTCAGGTTCTTAGATGTCATCTTGGTAATAGCAAATTGGGATGAGGGTTTTGGGGCAAGGGGCAGGAGACTGGGATCAAATGCAGTCTGCTCAGGAGGGTGTCCTGAGACAGAGGTTTCACTGGAATAGAGGAGCATGAGATAGAGCTGTGTCTGTGGCATTCAGCAGAGCAGGGCCAAGTCCCGTCCCCGTGGAAGTTCTTAGGTTTCAGTTCTCTGTGGCTTGTTCACCTGTAACTTACTGGGGTGAAACCCAGAAAATTTGCCATTAAAAAGAAACTAAATTATTATTCTCACCTGGAAAGCACAAGTGTTCCCAGTCACGTGACCCTGAGTCCTCATTTGAAAAAAAAAAACATTAAGAGCTTTAAGGTTGGCATCTCTTAACTTCAGCCCATTTTAAGATCTGGGGATTCAGGTAGATGCTCCATGACAGGTCTGGTTTTCTCCCCCCTCATGTGTGGCTCTGCCTGGCTCTGTGGTAGCACAACGTGTATTTAATTATCAGCAGCAACAGCTGCTGCTCTTGGCCATCTTGCACACTTTGGTATAGGAACCAGCATCTGCCAGGGTGTGCTGCATCCTGGTTTGTGCTAAGATGATTGCTTGACTTTTTTTTCTTTTTTTACTGTGGGAATTAGGCTCTTCTGTGGCATTAGGAATTTTAGCCTTGTATCAAAGGCTGAGCAGCTGTGAGCCTGACGTGTACCAAGGAACCTTTATGGTTTGCATTTAGTCTCTCCTGGTATGTTTATTCCCATAAAATAATTAATTGAACTAGAGCTCCAAGCAGTGTTATCACCTTTACACATTAGAAAATCATAATCATGCTCGGCAACTTAATGAGATTTAGAAAGAAATGTTCTTTTTTTGTTCGCCTTCTGGTTTTGAGTGTTAAAGACTCCCGGGGGCCGTGCATTCGAGCCTTTCCTGGAGATCACGGGGGCAGTGGGCTGCTGTGTGCAGAGGGCTGGCCGTGGAGAGCCACCAGCCACCAGTGCAGAGCAGGAGCCTTTGGGTTTCCCAGAGTTGTTGCCAGACACGGAGCTGGATTGTGAACACTGGCAACACTGTTTTGAGAACTGAGCACTGAGAATGGAGCTAACTGTGTTCTTGTGGTGGCCTTGGCTCTGCTGTTTTCCAGTTTTCTCTTTAATTTCTATTGTTTTCTTTGCTTATTTGCTAACTTGCAAAATTCAACAAATTGCAGAGGATCTCCCAGCCCTTGGGGTGAGTTTTACTCTGGGCTGCAGCGAGCCAGCACACAGCAGTGGCACTCGCTGAGCTCCTGCTCGGAGGTGTAAACGCGGCTGGGACCTGCTGGCCTTCAGGTGGTCAGGTCTGCGCCAGGGTGGGGAGGCAGTGGGGTCATCCTGGACAGAGCGTGTGGGTAGTCAGAGTGAACACTAACTTCACATGATCTTGGGAGCTGCTGCGTGTGAGTGTTAGCTGCTCATTTCGGTAGGATTTGGTTGAAACTCCATCACGAGGCTCCTTAACTTCATCAGTCTTCCTACACCGCTGACATTAATGATGGCTTGAGTGTGTTTTCCTCTTCTGTTTGAGTTTTGTTGCTGTTTCTCAGTCTTGCTGGGACGTGTTACTGCTTTTAACTCATTCAGCTTCAGAATAAGCCCAAGCTGTATGGGCAGGTTGCTCTACGCTGCCACAGGGGCACAGGGCATCTCGAGTGCAGTTGGTTTTCCAGGACATCCCTGCCATGCTATCCCAAAAGGACGCATGAATTCTCCCAGCACTTGATGAGAGAGGGTTTGTAAAGCATCCTGCTTCCCTGCAGCTCTGCATATCACACCCGGAGCCCCGCCAGCCTGCTCACAGCTCGCTCGGGAGGGCAGTGACACAACCACATGCACAAAGTGTTATTTTGTGGTCTGTTTCCTCTCAAGCCGGGCGAGCTGGAGGGGAACCTCGCACGCAGCTTGCTGGAGCCAACAAGCAGAGCAAATGTACCTGCTGAGCAACAGACTGAAATGAACCCGGAAAAGCCCAGATGGGGTTGTGGCAGTTACTGCAGATGCTGTGTCTGTGACAAATCAACAAATCCAGTAGATGGGAAACGGTTCCTGGGTGCAGTCCCTGGGAAGAGGAGCATCCCCTGCTCCACCGCCCGGTGACCCTGGACTGTTCATCTGGGCAATGCCTGTGGCGGTGCAGGAAGCAAACGGTTAAAGGAGGAGAGGTTGTCAAGTTGGGTTAGCCATCAGATAGCTAATATTTTAGAGGTTTTTCAGAGCTAAGCTATAAAAAGGCCGTAGCAGTATTTCAACTCGCCCATTGTCTGCTGGAAGCCAGCCAGCGTTGCCATGCCGACGAGGAATTATTACTTGCTGCCAGAGCTGGAGGAAAAGCTCATACTTTTGGCTTCAAAACAGGAGGGGTGGACTTATGTAATCCACTGTGTTTATAGGCTGAGACTGGCAGGAGCATTGAGAAATAATTACAGGCTTTCCATTTCATTTCCAGATTGGTTTTAAGGCTGTGTGGCCTCGCTTTATTTATTTATTTTGAAGTTAAGAGGGTGGCTGCTAAAGATGCAGGAGGTGATGTGGGGATGCTGCTAGGTAAGTACCCCCCACTTCCCTCCCCCAGCTGGCTGGGCGGCTTTTGTTTTGGTGCCGTTTTGTGTGGAGAACTAAACTAGGCCACAGCAGAAAGAAGTTGCTTTGAAAAACTGGGACTTGGCCCGGCGACACAGAAACAGTGTTTAATGCTGGAGGCTGAGCACACACTCCTGCGGTTGCCCGGCTGCTTGCCGGTGGAGGTGAAGTGCGAGGTTCTGTGAGCCCCTGCTGCTTTCTTGAGGTGATTTTATCCCTCCAGCCCTCCTTGGCGGGGAGCATGCAGTTTTAGGGGGAGGGTAGCAACGAGGAAAAAGGAGAGAAAAAGTTTGGAAATTTTTTTTTTTCCCCGGACATCGTGGTCTCGCACGTTGCTCCGTCGGCCGGAGAGGGGATTTGTCAGTGGGATCAAAGCAGTTTTGCTGATGTTTCGTGCTTTTGAGAGGTGAATTGCAAAGTTTAGGCTGTAATTAGTGTGGGTTTGTTCGTCCCGGGAGCAGTCAGCAGATGATGCTGTAATTTGGGTTTGCCTGAAGAGCAGCGCTCGGTGTGTTTTGACTTCGGTCAGGCCAGTGGGAGTTTGCAGCTGCTGTTTTGGTGCTGGCTGTCGCATACAGGGAGTTACTGCTGGTGAGCTCTGTTGCAGAACTTTGAGAACGGGTGGTTTTGCTGGTTCTGAGGATCGTGGTCCTGTAATCCTGGGGAAGACATTTCTGCTGTGGTGAGGATTCCAGGAGAGATGGTGGGATGGGGCTTTTGCTGGCCTGGAAAGCGGCAGCAGGGAGAGGGATGCTGCGGGTGGGACGGGAGGGCAGAGCTGGGGCAGTGTCAGAGCTGGGGTGAGCTGTGCTGCTCCTTGTCGTGCTCAGTTCTCCTTCAGTAAACGCGAGTCTTGCAACTGTGACTTTTTAAATCTCTTTAACACTGAGCGTAAAGCTCCGAAGAGCGAACGAAGCCCACTTTTGGAGGGGATGAAGAAGAAAGCTTTGATATGCTGCAAACTTGCTGCGGAGGTTACAAAGGTGTATAGAAGCTTCTGCGTGCTGTGATCTTTTTTAAAGTTTTCTTTCATTGCACAGTGTCCTACTAAGGAGTTACCTTCTCAGTCCGTGCTGATCTGCCTTCTTGCCACTGTTGTATGGTGTGTACAGATGAAATATCCCCACTGCTGTGCCAGACTGCTCTTGAGAGTGGACTCCAGTGTTGTCCAGCACTTGTGACTCAGAGGTACTGCACTTCTTAGGGACAGCTGCAGTCCCGTATGAACACGTTTGGGCCGTGTCTTGAAACCCAGGGGTGCCTCAGTGGAGCAATGTACGCAACAGCTTGTTGAATGCACACTGCAGAAATAAACTGCTTTTTCCACAGTTTCCCACAGTTATGGGCAAAAACTTGGGAGAGCGGTGACATGCTTTCAGTGGGGAAATGTCCCTTGAAAACATCAGGTTTGCCTGGTGTTATCAGAGACGCATGGGTGTGTTACACAAAATAATTCAATCATTTAATGATCCATAATACTGCTCTAACTCCTACCACAGATGCTGTTGGATTCAATGCAAGTTGGATTTGTTACTGCAGGGGTTTTTGGGCTTTTTTTTTTTTTTCCTTTCTCTGGGATTCATGCCAAGATGAACTGTATGTTCTGTTCTTAAGAGCTATGAGTAATGTATGTGTGAATCTATAACATAAGTAATACGAGTATATAAAATGTGTGAGTATGCAGGATCCGCGTATCCTGCGTCTGCAGAGCACCGCACACATGCTCCGTGTGCGTTCTGAAATGGGGTGTGATACATGTCTGGGCAAAATTAATGACATGCCTTGGAGTTACTGCTCGCTGCAGAGCCCTGTCTGATGGCCTCATCTCAGAGAACTGAGTTGAAATCCCAGTCGCAGCTACGGTTTGGCTGCTTAATTGCCCTTCTGGAGGAGTTACAAATTAGAGAGAGCTGGAAGTCCCTCCCTGCGCCTTAACGGAAGCCAGCCTTAACGGAGATGGGAGGGATGCTTGCGCCATAGCCAGATGTGTTCCGTGGGGCTGGGGAGCAGTGGGGTGTCTGGGGGTGCTGGGGGGCCTGTGCTTTGGAGCAGGGTGTCCCGGGAGTGCTCAGGGTCCCGTCTGCATCACCCCAGGTAGGTGTTGCTCCAGGAGCTGCTGTACGAGTGATGCACTGCAAGGCAGGCCTGCTGCTTTTAGTAGGATTTTTATTATTATTGTTATTATTATTATTGTTTTTCAGAGGAATAAAATGGGCTTTCACTCATAAATTATTTTTCTTACGTGAAAAATGAGAAGGTGGCAAGTTGCCAATTTCCCCGCCTCCCTCTTCCCAGCTCCGATGAGGTCATTGCCTCTTAAAGTTTATACCACGCACTGTGAGACATGGCTGGAGGAGCAAGAAGGCAACAAATGACTCTCTCGGAGTGGGGGGAGCGGTGACTGCCCATCCCTGAAATGTTAGTGAGCCGTAAGTGATACCTGGGCAGACAGAGTGGGGAGGGGGCCTGGTACAGGTCTCTGGGAAAACCTCAAAGGATCAGATCCGTGTGGGAGGGGAGCGCCCTGGTCACTTCCCGGTCCCTGCTATGCTCCAGGTACAAGGCACGGCAGGATCTGGGGTACGTTGGACCCACGGGGTGGTCGTGCTTTTTGATGGGCTGCCAGGTGGAAGGAGACTGGGCATGTGCTTCGGAGAAATGGGATCAGCAGCAGTCCTGGCATGCCTTGTCTCAGCTTGCTCTCGTGTCCATTTACTTCTCCTCGGGAATTTCCTCAGCGCTGTTTTTGCAAGGGGGTTGCGAAAGTTCACGACCCAATGAAGGATCTCTCCAAGACCTTTGTGTCCCTGGCTGAGTGGCTGCCTGGAGAAGCTGTTTTTCTTTTCCCTTGAACTCCGTGCTGAGCTGTGTGTGGATTCCTGAGCTATTGTTTTCTTCTTGTCTGTCCCCCCCCGCCATCCCATGGTGGAAGTGATACGGAAACAGGACTGCCCAGACGGTGAGGTGGTCCCTGGGGCTTTCCTACACACTGCAGCCCAGGAGGGTGGGTTTGGAGGGCTGTACCCTCCTCCCTGCAGCTTCCACTGGGTTGCTTGGGGACAGTGGCCTGCATTGTCTGTGGTTTTCAGGTGCAGCATTGGCCTGAAACCACTATTTCATAGGTGCCATAATTGATTATTGAAATGTCAGAGCTTATTTGCTACCTGGTGCCTTTGCTGTGTCTCTGATTTTGGCTGGAGTTGGCTGTACCTTCTGGGGTGGTCAGGGAGACAACTCAGACGTGTCTTAGTCTCTCACTGTTTCACAGCCCTGTGGTTGCTCTGTGGAGGTGTGATGGGCTGAAGAAGTGCAGTTGGAAGTCGGCGAGGGGTCCTACATGTCACTGTGCTTTTAGGCACAAACTTAATAAAACCCAACCTGTATTAAAATTGCTCTTCCGTTGCAGCTTGTCTGTTCCCTGGGGATCATTGAAGCGTCCTGTTACTTCCAGCTGCTCTTGTGCTGCTGCACCCCAGCAGTATCTTCTGTTCACCAATTCTTTGTCTTTTCGCTTCTCCTTAGCAGCCTCGTGGATTTTTTTTTTCCCCGTCGACACAATACAATCACTCCTTGTTAGCCTATCTTGCTCTTTCCTCTTTCAAGGAAGGGAAGGAGCAGGGGAACCAGATCTGATAATTCCAGTGAGTAGAACTGTTCCCCTGAGCCCTTTATAAAGAAATAAAAAGGCTCTCCTTCTCTCTGCTTCTCTTTGAGTACAAGCACTTTACCCTCTTGGATTCCCTGCAGGCTCCTCATACTGCTAAAATTGAAACATCAAGATGTCTGAGGCAGCAGGAATTACCATCAGTGTTTTGACACCTGGAGGTACAATTTCTATTAGCTTTTATATAAAAACAACACCAGTTTTGCCAACAGAGTTCTTGTTAAATAATGCATGAAGACCCCACTCCTGACAGTAGGTATTTTTCTTTCACTTTCCTGGACTCTTGGATAATGGCTTAATTTTTGTGACCATTGGGGAAAACGATACATGCTCTCACACATGGAAACACATATGCGGACACACACGTGCTTAACTCCCAGGCAGAGAGTCAATTACCCCACTTGCTAATTAATGTGGGGAGATAGGGGAGAGCAATTTGAGGTTGGACTGTTGAGCAGGCTTGGATCATTGTTTTATTTTTCTGGAAGCAGCAGAACACAGTCCTCCTGAGAGCTCTGATGGTAAATAAGACTGTTTCTGTGTGATCTGAGAGGCCCTGGGAGGGTCTGCGTGCTCCCAGACAGAGATGAGCACAAGGGTCATCAGGAACAAAAACGGGAAACTTGTGGTTTTGCCTGGATGGTGCCTGGCACAGAGCATATGCTCTGTGCTCACTTTTGGGGGAAATGAAGTGAAACAGAAGGGCACAGCATGTGGATGTGACTGCTAATAGTGAGAATCAAAGTACAGTTTTGACATTCCTAACCTAATAAGTGGTGCTGCTTGCGAGAGCCTGCTTATTTTCCTTTTTCACCATGAGATGCTTTGACAGAGGAGTAAAGTCCCATTTTGACGTTTCTGTCATTTTAACTAAAGAGAGAGATTACAGTAAATTGGATTAAGTGAAAATCTTCTTCAGATGTTTGTGGTTTGGGCTGATTTATGGATAGATGTCATTTGAACGTCATTCCGCATTTTTTAAGCATCTGCTTGATGGTTGCTTTAATGCTGTTTCTGCAAATAGTCCACGCAGAGGAGGGAAGGCTGAGCAAGCAGCAGCACCCCGTGACAGAGCTAATGCTGGTGTGTGGCATGGGGACAGCAAAACACTGTCCTTCTCACGCTCCTGGACTCACAGTGCCAGATTCTGTAACGGGTGCTTGCTTCTCACTTGAGTTCCTGTTATTAAACTTCGTTATCGTCTCTTGATAGTCATTTAAATAGGCTTTTAAAAGTATTTTTCCCACTCTGGAGAGAGATGGTTCAGCTCACACATTCCTTATTGTGCACTTGGCAAATCTGGGGTTGCGTGTTGCCCCGCGACCGGCGGTGACGTTCTTCTGGTTACGCTCACGCAGAGTCCTTCGCTCGCCGTGTGTGTGACTTTTCCAGGAACCAAAATATTCTCCTAAGCATGTAGCTGGCTCATTGACATGAGCAACGGCACGTGAAAATACTTTGTCCATGCACGGATATTTCCAAAAGATAGTGTCGAAAGCTCTTCCATTAAACTTACAGCCCAAGACTTCTGAAATATATATGTCCTTCGTGGCTTCCTCCAGCTAAGCTATTTAGAAGCTGCTGGTGCCATTTGGAAAGCTGCATAATCTCTTGTGGGTGATGATGTAATCAGCACTGTAATCAAATCTGCCAATGATGTCATTGCTGGAGTAGTCCACCGTTCCCTGGTGCAGTGATTAGCGGGATGAGCTTGAAGTGTCAGTGCAGATGGTGATGGGGAAGTGGGGTGTACCCACCCTGGGAGGTGTAGGGGAGTTGTTGGCCAGCGCTGCTCCTGGAGCTGCCTCTGCGCTGCGCCGGGCGAAGGCAGCATGTGGCTGGGGCTGGGAGTGAGACTGTAAGAATTGCCTGAATTCTCTCAGGGGGTTGGATGTCTTAGATTGTGTCTGTATTTATTTTTACTGTCCTGGGGCAGGGAGGCACTGCCCCGATGTAAGTTACAGAAGGGTACCGTCGGAAGCAGAGTGCATCAAATCCCGGCTGCTTGGGGTGAGTCGGCTGGTGATGCTTCACATCTTCCCTCCGAACTGAGCCCCACTGGTTTGATTTGCAGGGTCTCAGCACTGCCAGAGTTTTCTCGTGCTGCTGTTGACACCAGGGCTGTGGTGTTTTGTTTTCTGCCTCTCTGCCCACCTCAGTGCTTTGCAGCATCCATGCAGTTAAAAGACAAGATTTTGCCTTTCGCCATGTGAGCATTTTGTGCCTTGCTGGTGCCTCAAAGGGCAATTCTTAAAACATTTTCTGTATTATTTTTCATGATACGATTCTTAGTAGAAGATCACACTACCAAAGGAAGATAAATTTAATCCTGCTTAATGGCTGATCTTATCCAGCTGAGTAACTCTCATTGCATAAGGGACAGTGACCTGAAATCTTTTAAAACCGTCGGACAGGATGCCTTTGCCTTCTCTACTTAGCACACATGAGTGTGATACAGACTTTAAATGGTTTAAAGTTTAACTGTTTTACTTTGAAATTTGAATACCTGCTGATAACTAACCTTTGGGTTGGTGTGCCAAAGAGAACAGTGGTGCTGCAGGGTGTGAGTGACTTTAATGTATCAGTCTGTGTGTTAAACTGCATCTCTTGCAGCCTGCTTTGCTCTTTGGGATTGCTAAACAGCATTTACAAAGGTTACCTGGCACAAATGAGGAGGATCAAAGAGAAGAGCTTGATCACAACCCTTTGGAGGCAGGTTCATGAGAGAGGCTGAGGTGGGAGCTCTGAGGGATGGCTCTGGCACTGGGGAAGAGCTCTGCTCCATCCCTCTCCATCACACTCCCACCTCCGGGATACCTGCAGAGAGGGTAGGTGGGTGAACAGGAGGGGAGGAAAAGCTGCTGCTTGTGAGCAGTGAAGAATTAAAAACATCTGTTCCGGCTGTGTGCCTCAGTGCTATTGTTTTTAACTTCTCTCGGTAAAGCCAATGAGGAACTGGTGGTACATTTCTTGGCAGGGATCTTTTCTTGCTGGAGTTGAAGAGATATTTCCCTTCCTGCTCAGCTTTCTCCTCCCTTTCCCTCTCAGGCACGTAGCAGCCCCAGGTTGAGCTCAGGTGAGACCTTTGGTCTCTCCATGCTGGGGAGGATGGTGTGGGAGGGCACTTGTTAGGTTTTTTCCCCCTCCGTTCCCTGAGAAATGCTATGTTAAATATCTTAGTGTCATGAGCTCCATCTAAAGATGTGAAGCTTATTCTGTCACCTCACCTGTCTGATTCAGAGCTCCTTGCTGGACGAGGGAACACAGGCTGCTCGTGTGTGAAACCAAATAGCAAGGCTGGGAATTGCTGCTGCCAAACATCGTCTTCTCTTTGTGAAGAAACTCAGCTTTGTGGGTCAGACCTGGAGCGTGCAGTTCCTGAAGTCCCAGTTGCTCCGTGCTGGGAGCGACTGGCACTGTCACAGCCTCAGGCTGCTAAGCAGTTTTCTCCAAGCTGAGCAAGCATCCGAGCAGAGGGATGCCCTCTCTCCTCTCTGGATGCTCACCTGTGGTGGGATATTCGTAGCCCCTGGAAGTGGCTCAGGTTTGCAGCCTGCTGAGTGAGCGCGTGAGGGTCACCAGCTGCACTCGCAGCAGCTGGGACGCGTTGGCAGCACTGTGGGAGAGGTGCTCCTTCGTTTACCAGAGGTGATATCCTGGTGACGGCAGTGGGGAAGGAAGAGGGTTTTTTTCTCTCTGGTGTGGGTGAATCAGTGCTGTCTGTGATGGATTCTCACTGCGACAAGCTCTAAATGGGAACTCCCAGGGGAAATTAGCCTGCAGCTTTTGCCTTTATTAAATATTCTCCAGTGCCATCCCAAAGGACCGCTTTTTAGTGCTCCGCAGTGTCTCATCCGTATTTTTAACATCACCTGCATGGAATGTGGCAATATATGGTCTATATTTACATTAAAGCTTATGTAAAAATTGTTCAAATAGTTAAGAAATGATAGATAGCATGTTCTGTTCCTCAGGTCTGTAACACGATGGGGTCATATACATAGGTGTGGGAATCTCAGCTGGAGATATTGCAGATTATTACAAAGTCCAATAGCTTACTTAGAGTTAGGGCTTATAATGATTGATTTAGCCATTTATTCAAACACCTATTTAATGATTGATTAAGCCTTTATAAACTATTTGTGACTTTTAAAATGGGACCTGATGTATTGTAGCTCCATTAGCATCTAGCTAATAAAATAGGTTGTGGACCTGTAACTGATTTAGTTGACAGAAATTATATTTTAGGCCTTTCACGTGTTGAAGTATTAAGTACCTTGTTACAGATTGTTCTTGGTGTGTTTAAGGCACAAAAGTACGATCTGCTCCCTTGCTCCTGCCCGTGGGAGCAGCTCTGAGAGAGCTCTTTGCTGCCTCGGAGCGGAGCCCCAGTGATGCTGGTGACTATTGACGCACATCCCAGCTGCCCTGGCTTGCTGCTAGAGCAGGTGGGGTCCTGCACTTTCCCCTAGGGCCCTGTCTGATCTAGGCTGAGGGAACTAAAAGTTGTAAAGGGAAGAGGGTGGTTTGCTTGGAGGCAAGGGATGCCAAACTGGAATTTCGTTGAAGAGGCTGGGTTGGAGTGGGAGAGCGGGAAGGTTGCTTTGGAAGGGAAGAGGTGCAGGCTAAGATCTGCATCCTGCTCTGTGTCCAGAAGTGTGCTGTCTTCTGAGTTTTCCCAGAATCTTAGAATGGGTGGGGTTTGAAAGGACCTTAAAGATCATCTAGTTCCGGCCCCCTGCCCCCCATACCTTCCACTAGATCAAATTGCTCAACCCCCCATCCAACCTGTCCTTTATTTAACCAAGTACCAGAACCTAGAGGTAAATTCCATACACAAGATTACAGAAGATGGGTTTTTTTTCAATCTGACTTCTTTGTCTGTGTATAAAAGCATTTTTTTTCCATGAACTGCTCAACTTTCCATTTGCTGGAGCTGCACAGAGCTGGCAGCTGGGATGAGCTGTGTAATGGGATATCTGAATCGCAGCAGGAAACCAGCTCCAGTTTAAGCAGACCTTGATTTAAAAGCAAATTCAGTCAAACCAGTACAAACTCCTGCTCGGAGAAATTAAAACTTCTTTATGTCCGACTGATGGCACTCCAGCTCAGGTCAGTAACTGCTGCTGAGGGATCCTCAGGTGGACAATGAGTATTTGAGAGGCCCACTTGAGGTTGAGCAGGGTATCCCTGATGCTCTGCACTTCACAGGGCTGTAGGAAGTAGGTAAAATTTGGCAAGGGCTGACTTTTCCTCTGTCCCCACTCCTGCCTGGTAGGTGACTTTCTGCTCACACGGTTAAATGATCTTGGTGACTGGTGTATGTTTGAACGGTAATGCTGTGCTATTTCCTTGGCAGTCTGAGCTTGTGGGACTTGGAAATGTTGTGGCAAGGCTGATGATGTAAATGAGCACATGGGGACGTGGGAATGGTCCTGCCCTGTGGGTGGCTGATGTAAAAACAAAACTGGGAAGCCTTTTCCAGGCTTGGGCTGGGGAGCATGGAGGTGGTTTTGGGGAAGGCTGCAATTAATATTTCTGTTTCCATGTTGCTAAACAGTTCAGCATTCGTTTCTTTACCTCTAGCATCTGTCTGCAAGATTTGTGTGTTTGTTTCTGGAAATTTCCTACTCATCGGCAACGAGCCGTGCCGTAGGAAACGGAGGGAGAAGGGGTTGGCTCCGGTGGCCTGAGCCCATTGTTCAGCTCCCAGCCAGCTGTTGTGCAGCTGTTTGCAGTGCAGAGACCACAGTGGTTTGAGCAGAGGGGGTTTCCCAGAGCTCACCCCTGTGCCGGGCAGGAGGTGACAGATGAGGGTGTCCCATCTGCCATCCTGCCTGTGGCCCCCTCCAAGGGGATGTGTGTGGGTGGTGTGTAGAGTTGCCAGGTGCTTCTCTGGGATATTGTGATAGGATGAAGAAAATTAAGGTTTATTTACCCTGTCTAACTGCTCAAGTATTTTCTTTCCTTGATTTTTCTCTGTCTGTAAAGTTTATCACTTTAACCCAGGGATAAGAAATAAACTGTGGGGGACACTAATGAATCGCAAGAGGGGAAACAGCGAATTCCCCTTTGGGTAAGAGTTTACTGTTCAAGCCTTGACCTTGTTAAAACTTGTTAACTCAATAAAAGTTTGAGTATTTAAAGACAAGTGACTTCTTCCTGCCTTGAGGGGCGTAATTAAGTCGTTCCACACCCCTTAAACCAGAGCTGTGGGAGGGAGGACTAAGGAGCTCCCTATCCTGCCTGCCTAAGTCAGTCAACAACCTTCCACCTGGGCCATCTCTGTCCTGCAAGGCAGCACCCCTGAGCTGTGTGGAGCTACTGCTGGGAGGCTCTGGAAGTGCTGGGAGAGTCTGGCAGTGATTGTGTGAGAAACCTGGCATTTCCCAGCTGCTGGGAGGATGACATTGCTCCTTTTGAAGGGCAGGCAGTTCTTCCATTGGTTGAAGTTGTGGTCGAGTTTTTTGTATTAAAGCAGACTGAATTTCCTGGGTCAAGCATGCAGCAGAGCTTCATGGGGAGGGGGGGTGTGTGTGTGCTGTGTTCATCCATAAAAATTCCTGTACAACTGAAAAACTGGAGAGTTATCCCAAGTACAGAAACGTGCTGTTTTTCCAGTTTGAAGTGGCATGTCTGTGCCTACCGAGCTGTAATCAGCACTCACTGGTGTGAATTCTTCTGGAATTGCAGCTCCAAAGATGGACAGATCAGGACTTTCCCATGCAAGAGAGCCCCAGGAGCACACAAACACACTGCCCAGCTGTGCAGAGGCGTAACCCCTGGCACGACTGCTTTACACCTGGAGTGCTGTGATTGCCTCTTGGCTATTTAAAAAGCATTTGGCTTCGTTTTTTCTTTTTTTTTCTGAACTCTTCACTTCTGTGCTGTCTTTTCCCTAGGAGAATGTGTTTTCCCGCAGTAAGGCTCTCTGTGAGGGCAGGGTCCGTGGCTGGCAGGAGGCTGGGTGAAGTGTGAAGAGCAGGCGGGGATGGCTTGGTTGGATTTGTGTTCCCTGGGTGGGCTCGGGGGCTTTGCAGGAGCAGCAGGAAGGGCCGTGTGCTGTGGTACAGAGCCCTCACAGGCGCCACAGCTATTTTCAGTGAAATCCACCATCACTGGCTACTCCAGTAAAGTACCAGGGCTGTTAAAGGCAATTGTCTCATGAGCAGCTCAACTGCCCAAGCAGAAGTCGTGGAGATTTGGGGACAATAATCGTCTTAGTTATCCCTGTGTAAGCTGCCCTGTTTCAACTTGATACCACGGCAAACTCATTGCCTCAGCAGAGACAATTTTGGATGCCATGCCTTTTCTTGCTGTGCGTAACGAGCGTTCATCTTGGTTCAAATCTGAGGCCTTCATCATGGTTATTAGCTGAATGCATGAAGGTACTGGGAAGCATCCTTAAGTACCTCCCAGATGGACTCTGGAAAGATTATTATGCCGTAATTTGTTTCTACAGCTCCACAAAAGCATTATTTGACCTTGGGACTATGGCTCTCCTATTTCCTCTGCTGGCATTCCCAGTGCTCTTGTCCAGACCAGCTTGGTCTGAGTTCAGTGACTCGGAGCTAGAGCTTCCCAGGAGCTGTGCTGGCCAGATGAGGAGGATTGCTTTGGGTCAGACATTTCCCTCATGGTTTTCTTTGTTTCTGTTACACGGCTGAAAGGTTGGAGGGTGAGGAGCCCTTTGAAACCTCATCCCTGGGACAGGAGGTACCTGCTTGTGCCTGCACAGTGGCAGCAGCAAATTGGGCCAGTGACTCATCTTGGGAATAGCTTGACGTTGGCAGCTGAGGGGGTTTATTAAGTAGTTATTAATTATTATTCCTTGTTAGCTTTGAGTTCAGCAATTGCTAAACAGGATGGACTGATAGCCCAGGGACTGGGCATTTTGCCAGCAAACAAGGCAAAAGTCTCCCCTCCCTCCCACGTGACAGGGCAAGGAGACCAGAGTCTTCTGACCCCGTCTCACTGGTGCTCGTTGCTTCTCCCTGGAAGAGCAGACCCTTCAAGATGTCTCATCTGTGTAGCACGAATTATGGTTACCTTTCAAGGACTCCTGCAAACTTGTCCTCAGGCTCTCAGAAACCTGTAAATGACGGGCTCAAAACCATTGCTCCGAGCCCAGGAGAGGCAAATGACAAAGGGTCCGAGCAGGCTGCAGTTTGAGAAGTGTCTTGAGCAGCGAGGCGGGACTCCTGGTCTGCTGGGGAGTGACTGACAGCTTTGGACAGCTTGTTGTCAGCAGGACTGAGCTTGGCAGGGAAGCACTGAAATCCCGTTTGCCCACTTGCACGAGTTCAGTTATTAAACACATCAGGAATCCCCATCTGTTTTGTAAGCCCGTCTGTAGAAACGTAACCCAAAGCCTGGCTCCCGCAAAGTGCCGTTTGCCTTGGAGTGAGGCTGGAGGGAGCTGGAGCTGTGCAAGCTTTTCCTTATTTCAGGATAAGGCTCCTCTGTGGATTCAGGACGGGTTTGCTGCAGTCCAGGCCTCTTGCTGCAATGGTCTGTGGTTTATGTACGGGGTATTTGACAAGGGGATGGAGGTGGAGGTGGAGGTGATGTTCTCCTGTTCCCCTTCCCTCACTGCGAATTGTCCTCGTTGTGTGCAAACACTGGAATTTTTTGGTGCCTCTGGAGAGACTTTGACTTTCTGTCTAGAAGCTATTAATTACCTAGACAAGGAAAGCATAACATACCCAATTAATGGCTCCTACCGCTTAGACCTGTCTGTCCGACTGATGTGCTGTGAACTAATGAGCAGCTCCTTTCGCTGGGCCACCAGCGAGCCAGAACTTCTCATGGCTGTTCCTGGGGAGAAATGAAAGCAGCAGCACTGTGCAGGAACAAATAGCTGGAATTCAGTTATTAACCTGGGCTGAAAATTGGCTCTATCTGCTAGTAATTACCTGGAGGATGTTAGGAGGAAGGCCTAGGGGAGGATTCAGAGCTGGTGTTTGACAGACCATCACAAGTGACTGAGGTAGCATTACTTCAGTTCCCATCCTGAGTCTGGGGTGCAGGGGTGTGCTGGGTACGTGTAGCGACTGCAGTGAAAACCAGGAGTGAAATGGGTTAGTTTAAAACAGCTCTGCTCCCAAAAGACTCTGTCCTTTAGTGATATTTTATGGCACAGCTGCATAGCATCTCATATATTTTTGAGTACCTTGGTTTACAGGTCATTTAATTTATTTTCAGGCTTCGTTTCGGTTCCCTAGGGTAATTTTGTTCCTTTGCACGTGTCTTCCTAGGGAGGCATTAAATTGTGCAGTTTGTCATAATAGTTCAGCTTTTATGCTGGCAGTTGGTGCTCTTCAAAGATCCTCGTGTGAAGTTTAGACTCCTGAATCATTAGAGGATCATGAAAGAAAAGGAATAATTTAGAAGGCAAAGATGTTTTGTCGCCTTTGAAAATTGGGAACGTGCGAAAGGAGAAAATGTTTAGCGGTACAATATGCCTCAAAGAACTTATCTTAGGAACTCCAGAAAATGAATTTCCCTTCTTTATTCAGGATGTAAATAACCAAAAATGTCACTCCTGAGCTGAGTAATTTGTTCAACAAAAGGATCTGGAGGAGATGACTCCCCTCGCTTTCATGAACGTGCCCAAGACATCAGAGGACCTGTCGCTTTAGCAACATGAACTGAAGGGTTTGAAAATCAAATGAGCAGCGTGTTCTGTGCAAAATATATAAATAAATCTCGCAGGTGCTTTGTAATCTGCCTTGCATTTTAAAAGCCTTGTTTGTCTGGGTAGCCTGGGCTTTGGGTTAGCTCCTGGGAGCAGCGAGTGGCCGCGGTGGTGATGTGTTGTTACAGCGACGGGTCCTTAATGTGCTGTTTAATGCACTTGGGAGCGTGGCTGAAACAGCCACATGGTTACAGTATCATTGTCAGCAAGCAATTGCGTGGGGTTTTTTTGATTTAAACTTGCCTGGTGTGTGTTTATTCAACTGAGATTAGAACCGCGTAACAGTTCCAGCACTTAAGTCCATGTTTAATGTAAGAGGGGGGTAG
The DNA here is from genome assembly GCA_013397725.1 of Rhagologus leucostigma. Lineage (NCBI taxonomy): Eukaryota > Metazoa > Chordata > Aves > Passeriformes > Rhagologus > Rhagologus leucostigma. Next base: position 1,346,266 of record VZTD01002843.1, on the reverse strand, counting down.
CTGAAGTGGGGGAAAGATGTATAGAGCGAGCAGGCAAGAGACCGAGGAGAAATGAGGTCTGGGAGTGGGAAGAGAAGGAGCTTTGCCCTGGAACAGGCTGGCTGCACTTGCACCATGGTTAAAATTCCCTGGATCCTGTCCCAGGTGGATGTGGCAGCACAGGGCGAATATTGCAGCATGCCAGGCTACCAGACAGGGGGTTGGGCAGAAGAGGAGCAGGGTTTGGTTTGTTCCTTTGCACAGCCCATCTTGCCCCAGAAGATGTGCTTTTTAGTTTCAACTCCTGCATTTCTGTATCTGGAACTCTGGGATGGGCTTCCACCACAAAATGGGGCATTTTCAGCAGTTTTTCCATCCCCGGGGTTTTACCAGTCAGTTCTGTTAGTCTGCTTTTGCTGACCTGCACTGGTTTTCTTATCTGTCTCCTTTTTGGCTGCTTAATCTGTGCTCTGGCATCTGATTGTCACTCCTTTCCTTTCCTTCTCCAGTCCCCTGCCCTGTTTCCCTTTGCAGTCCCAGTGCCCGGGTGGTTTCGTGTTTGTTTTTTTTTTTTTAATTTCCTCTCCAGGCATTTCCATTTGTCTTTGCAGATCATCTTCAACAAAGGCCTCGCATGGTCTAATTTGTTTTCTATTTCCAGCCCAGACTTAAAATAACTCCTTTGTTCCATGGATGGCCTGTGCATGGATCCAAATCCCATCTTCCCCCCCCCCTTTT
>VZTD01002843.1:1318790-1345536 GCA_013397725.1 Rhagologus leucostigma | reverse complement strand
CCCCCCTTTTTTTTTTGTTTATTAGTGTGGGCTCCTGTTTCACTGTTCCTTGTCACTATCTTTAATTACTTGAAGTGTCCCTTTTGGGCACTGAGGCTGCAGCTGCCAGTCAGTAGCTGTGGGTTGCGTGTGGCCGTGTGCGTGCCGGCTGTCCCGCGTCCCGGCGGAGCAGCACGGGAATGGTTTTGCAGGGCCGTGGGTGCCCTGGCACGGGAGCAACGATGCTGTTGCATAACAGGAGCAGCTCTGCCATCACGTCCCTGCTGACAGGCTCGCTGTTCAAAGAGCCGTGGGTTGTCTGCATGGTTTACCAGTCTCAGCTGCAAAACTGGGAGGCGCTTAATGTTTTTTAAATTGAATAGGAGGGGGAGATCCAACAATGGGAGTAGGGAGACTAAAGGAAAAGAAGCACATTATGAGTGTGGGTTTGAAAAGCAAAGACTCAGACTGGCCATGTTGATGCTGACCCGAGGCTGGAGCCATGGCCAGGCTGGCACTTGGTGGCTTGTGCATTTTAATAGGATGATGTCCCTGCAGCTGGAGAGTGACGGCCGAGTGCTCCTGCAAAGAGAAATGGGTCAGTCTTGTTCTTTTAAGCACATACATGTCCCTCTGGGAACCATCACAAGGTCACTTGCAGCCCCTTTGCTGAGGGCTGAGATGTATTTAAAGCGTGTGAAATCCCCTGCAGGTGCTCCCCTGGCAAGGAGGAGTGCTGGGGCGGGTGCGCAGATGTCTCATCGGCTCTCGGGGAATCAGATTCTCCTGCTGCGGGCTGGGGTCTGAGCGAGGGCTGTCAGGAACAGGAATCACACTGCACGGTCAGCATGTCCTTTCCAGAAGCATCAGGCCAGTGCCATGCCACTGCTGGGAGCAGCTGGTCTGGCAAACCTGCTTTTAGAAACAAAACTGGGAATGGGGCTGGCAAAATCCAACACTCTGACCTCGCTCCGTGCCGCTGCGGTGCCAAGATCTGTACGCAAATGCTGGCAAAGGTTATCTTGGGGCAGAGCTGAACATGGGTCCCATGCCCAAAATAGCTTGGAAAGATTGGAAAGGAGAAATGCAAGTGGCAAATCCTGCTTTGCGGCTTTGGGCAGTGATAGGAGCAGGGCAGAGAAGTCATCTTTCATCAGGGATTGGAACCGGTTCTGTGTGGAGCCATGCCGTGGTTGGGAGAGCTGATGCAGCCTGATTGCAGCTATGAGACAGCAAACTAGGATGAGAGACTTCAGCTCCTGAGCTTCTGTCATCCTCTCCATGGCCTTAGGGACCGGTTGTACCTTCTTACAAGGGCAACACCCTGCTCTGAGCAACTCTGTCATGGTGCTGCAAGGCCCCTTCTTCCCCCAGATCTGCTGCCGTAATTGCTTGTGCATCCGCACCGCTGGTCAGGCAAGGAAAAATCTAGTTCAGAAGTCATCTGGACAAAAGAGAAGAGGGAGGAGAGCTCTGCTGGCGGGTGAGCTGGGGAATGGGGTAAGAGCTGTTTTGGGTACCGCTGTTGGAGGGGCAGCTGAGGAACTGCAGGGTCTGACCATCATGTGCAGGGTGCTGCCAGTCTGGCTTGACTTCTGTGCTCCTCCAAAGCAAGGAAAATGTTTTAGGATCACATGCAGGTACAAGCCTTGATCCCTGGGGTTGAAATAACCTCTCCTTCGTGCCACAGAGCTCAGGATGTGCCTGATCTTTCCTGTTGGCCCTGTGCTAAAATGTTAATGTAAAACCTCTGTGCTCTGCTGTGACTGAACTGTGGATTCCCGGGCTGCAGACACTGACATTGTCATCTTCGTTGTTCTGAATAGAGCCCTAAATTTGTGACAGACGGGCTGTTTTCCTCTTGAAAGGACTTCATAGGTACAGTACATACAAATATTTGTGTATAATGTCAACTGTCTTCCAAGAAAATTTCATGCACATATTGATTAGGCAAATCCATTAACGTTATGTTGTGGTGCATTTCTTAGGAACGTCTCTCTACCCATTTTCATCGCATCTTAATTATTTCTGCTTCCACCAGTCCTTTAAAGCAAGAGTGAGTAAATCTCTTAGCTGCTTTTCAGGTCTGGTTTTGATCTAGAGCTGCACATCAGTGGGGCGGCAGCCGACGAGCAGTGCGCTCTTCTGTGCCACGCACAGCTGGGTGCTGGGGTTTTTTAGGCATCACGGTTGGTTGGGCTCTTGGAGGTGGATGTTAGAACTCGGTATTAATTAAGCATCGATAACAAAGGTCTCCTTAACTTTTATTTCAAAATAAGCGAGTTGACTGGAGGATATATAGCTTTCATTTCTTGTTTGAGGAGGAAAATTGTCGTGTATTTAGCATTTGATTAAAGATGACTTAGTTGTTTTTTCCAAAAACTGCATCGTTTAATGTAATTAAACATGAGCTTTGTTGTCAATACTCTTCAGTTAAATGCACTGGTGAGTGCCAACAGCATTTTGCTTATTTGCCGTGTCTGCATGGTGGTACTAGTTTTTGCCTTTTAATGAGGTATTTTGCAGTCATTTTGTGGGCTGCCTCTTAACGTCTTCTGTAGACCGTCCATGGTCCGTAGACCACAAGTTGAGTAACATTACTCTGGACTTAGGAAACAAAATATTCTGTTAATCTTATTTCAGCATGTCCTTGCTTTAAAAAAAAAAAAAAAAAGTGTATTTTGAACTTGAGCCATGTGTTTTCATTGGGCTCTTTAAAACTCCTCTGAGAACAGATGAACTGGTATTTTCTGTGAGCTGGGAGTGTCTTGTTGTTCTCACCTTTCAGACAGATGAACTAAGGCACGGGGTAATTACAGCAACTGGCCCGCATTTGTGCTGTGCCAGTGAAGCCAGGGACCTTGCCTGGGAATCCTGCTCTCCCTGAGGAGTTGAGAACCGATCAGGAAGATTGGCTCTAACTTTGAAGAGCAACAAGTGTGTTGAATGATGTTAATTAGACTTTTTGGAACTGGATTGAATTGCGAACACCTTGTTGTAGACCTGTAGGGGTTTAGCAGGGTCCTGCCTGTGTCAGTGTAGGCTTCGCCGTGGTCGGGAGCTGCACTGGAGGTCCAGGATGGAGCTGTAGAGCGCCGTGTCCAGGTGCTGTTGGCTGGGGATCCACAGGTGACTGCAGGGTGTTGTGGACTCATCTGTGCCCATCTTTTGGGCTGGATGTGAATGTGCTTGGCCCAGTGCTGTGCACCCCATTAGCACAGGCTATGCCAGGGCTGGGGGACACTGCTGGGAGCTGGCAGGAGCTGGGGCAGCTGGGCGTGCAGGCAGAGCTCCTTGGCATGTGGGCCAGCCAGCAGCAACTTGCAGAGGCTTGTAGTGTGCTTTTGTGGTGTGAATTGGGAGAACAGGTGATGGGGAAACAATTTTAGACAGCGAATGTCACGTGAAGCGGAGAAACAGGAGAGCAGGGTGGTGGCAGGGGGAGGATGGGGGAGTTTTGAAGGCTTCAGCAGCGGGGCAGAATCCTGTGAGTCTGTCAACAGGTGGAAATAAACAGGTACAGGAGGTTCCATAAGCACTCACCTCATCCACAGGTTTGTGTTGTAGCCCTGATTCTGGTTTCGGTGATAACCTCCAGCTTTCTCCTGTTCCTAATCAGAGACCGTAAATCTCCTGGTACCTAGTGCTGTAATGGCTAATGCAGGTCTATGGGTAAAACAGTCTCAGATGGAGACTCCAACTGGGGGGGGGAAATACCTTTCCTGTGAGACAATGTCTGTTCTTCATCAAAATCAGTTGAGAAAGTAAGAACCAAACAGTTTGATTTTAAAGATTTAAAGAGCTTGGCTGCTCTCTCTTACTTCCATTAATCTGTTCCTATTGTTTGTGTTCCTCTCTTAAAAATAATTAATAAAGAGTTGTGGAGGAGGAGGCACCTCAGTGTCTTTTGCTGGGAATAGGTGGCCTGGTGGTGTCCCAGCTGCACCCAGCTCTGAAGGGCACCAGTGCATCCCCAGCAAGATGTGCTCCCACTTTACTGCCCAGTGGGAGTACCCGCAGCCTTTTTGCCCACTGGTCGTGAACCCTCCTCCCCAGAGCAGTGCTGGGCTGGTCGCATGGAGTGTGAAAATGGGACCTGAGGTGTGATCTAAGGCATCTGTGGAGCTGCCCCAGTGCTTTGGTGACCTTGTTTGGCTCCAGCCCACAGTCCTACTGCAGCAGAAACATCCAGGGCCTCGGGCTTGCGCTGAGATCTTGCTGGTGACCTGCTGCTTGCAGATGTGGAAATGCTCGAACAGTGCTTCTCGCCTGTTTGCAAGGAGCATGTGATTTTTACTTTTTTCTTCCCAGGGTTTCTAACAAGAAGCCTCAATAGAGGCAGAGGTGGTTTGCTGCCCTTGTTAAGGAAAAATCCTTTTGTGCTCCTGCTAGCTTGTGATTAATGCAGGACACGGCTCACAGGCACTGTGCCTTGGTGCAGGATGGTTTTGTCAGCCCCCTGTATTTTCCTCCTGTGTCTGTATTCCTCTAGTAGACAGTTAACTTTTTTTTTTAGTTGCACAGACCAAGGCAAAAAAGCTTTTAAGCTGTTTTAGAGCTTGATACCATGTGGCTTTGCACCTGGTGCTGTGTTTTAAGCCGAACTGCTGATCTGAAAAGTTAGAAAAAAAAACCATCCTGTTTCTTTTACTGTAGACAGCTGCCTCAGCATGGTCAGGTCTACCTGCTGTGCTTCCAGGAAGCCTTGGCTTGCTGAAAGCTGCCAGGGACTCTGGGTTGGAGAGTGTGTGTATATATACATTTACATGTGCTAATTAACTTTGTAGCTGGCCATAAGCCAAGATGTCCGAGTTTGAATCTGTTATTGGGAAAGTACCTTAAATTACTGCAGATCCTGCTGAGCTTTTTGGAGCCCTCGAGAGCCCCGTGCACGTGTCCTTGGCAGCTGCAGGGAGGGTTTGCCCCTAGAGCAGCACATGGGCTGCAGGAGAGCTGGGAGGGTGCTGGTGTCTCCTTGGAGGGTGTTGCTGTGTCCCTGGAGGGTGAGCGCGGCGGGTGTTGGACCGCATGCTCCTGGCACAGCCCCCAGCTTAGGGTGGGAATCGGTGATTAAAATCCCATCCAGTCGGAAGCGGGAGGGGAAGTGGGACAGTCATACTGGAAGTATAAATACGCGTGTTCTGGGTGCCTCTGAATTCCCCCGTGTGCACAGGGGCTTTCCTGCCCGGGGTGGATTGCACTGAGCACGCCAAGCTCTTGTGTGGGGAGGCTGTCTCATCTGGGATGAGGGTCGGTCTGCTCCCAGGCTGCCAGTGCTTCCCTGGGGTGGCAGGTAAGGTGCCCTGGGGCTCAGCAGGGATATGCGGGTCCAGAACTGGGGGGAATCCCAGCTCTTGTGCAGGGAGTGAGCTGAAAGCAGGAGGGACCTGGTTGTCCCATTGCACCCTGCCTTGAGAGCTAAACCTTGTCCTTTTCCGTTTGTCACTTGGCAAAATACCTTCTTCCAAAGAGACTCGCCTGACCCTCATCGGGAGCATGGTGATGTCTTTGTGTGTCTGTCATCCTTAGGCTTCATGGGGATTTGCTGAGAAGATGATTGCTGTAAAATTTGACCTCTGTGTGAGAGGGCCTCCCTGGGCTGCTTGCCACTGGCCGCTTGTCGTGCCTGGCTGCCAGGGGCCGTTGCCTTGGTTTGGTTTATTTCTGGCTCTGAATGCTGGCAAACCAGTGAGGCAGTCCTGTGCCTGCCTGCAGCAGATAGCGAGGGGTTTATCAGCGCGGGCTCATCTGTGGTCTCGCAGGAGGGAAAAGAAATAGAAAAAGAAAAGCTTCCTCTTTCTTTTTCTTTTTTTTCCCCGCTTTCCCACCCCCTTTTTGGTTTTTGTACACGCCAACTGCTGTTTCAGTTGAAATTGCGTTGGCTGGGGCTGGCTGTGCTCCGCATGCACAGAGACCACAAGTGTGGGGAGAGGCTGCCGGGAGCTTGTGGTGCTGGAAGTTTCCTTTGCTGTTCCTGGTGTGCTGGTGGAAGAGTTCGATACTGCCAAAAACCTTGCACAAACCCATACATAACACGTACCTGCACTGGGGAGGAGGCGTGCAAACATGCACAGCACTGTGTGGGATGGATCCCAGGGAGCTGGGGCTGTCTCTGCTTGGGATCAGTCCTGAAAACATCCCCTGAGCCAGGCAGGCAGCAGTGGGAATTTATGCTTTGTATAACTAACAGTTAATTTGAGAATAATAGTTAATGCACCTCACACTGACAGTGATAAAGGGCAGCATTTAGACCTTTGTTACTTTTGCATTGTAATCCAGACGAAACACAGGAGGCTTAAAGTCATCATCAAGCAAACAGTGTGAAGTACGTATAAAAATCAGTAACTTGTAAATCTCCCCTTGGGGCCGACGGGCACCTTCCCACTTTGTTGGTTTTCCTGATTTTGTTGCAGCTGTTAAAGGAATTGCAACAGGTGATACAGGAGTGACGGGTGTTTGTGAAAATACCCTCGGGGCTGTGGTGTGTTCTCTGGCTCTTGGTCCCTGTCAGAAAGGCTGATCCAGGTGGCACTGGAGGTGTGTGACATGCTTTAGTCCTGGGTTTTAGTGTAGTTTCCTGGGTGGACACAGCTGCAGGCGAGGTCACTGCCTGGTGTCCCTCCTGCCATCAGATCAGGGCTTACCTCAGAGGGCTGCAAAAGTGGCCACAGCTTGGAAAGAAGAGCACTGACATGTGAGAGTGTGGATGTCGAAAGGGATGGGCTAGGGAGGGACCTTGTGTCTTTTTGGACCTTGTGTTGAAATGCCAAAACTCTTGACTGTGTTTTTGGAAACTGAGTCACCCTGCAAAAAAATACCCATCTCCAAGAGACTTAGAGATCAACAGGACCCAAATAAATTGCTGGCAATTTGGCTTCCTGGTCCTGCTGGTGCTGGGTGAAGGCTTTCTAGGGAAATTGGGTGGGATAAATTAGGGAAAATCTTATATTTGGACTTCCTGTGATAGGAGTAATCTACAGAGAAAACTTGGCAGTGAGGTTTGCCAAATGGAAAATGGGGCTGCTGGGGAATTGCGAGGGCAGTGAGGTTTTGGTGACCGCCCAAGGCCTGGTGTTCGGTCGTCTCGTGGGACTGCGGTTGACTGAATTTTAACCTGCTGCTTTCCTGTTTCCTTCCAGCTATTGCGTGACGTGGAAAGCACACACACGATGAAGAGGAGCTCTCGGCTCTCCTAATCCTTTGTTGGCGATTTGGAAGCAGCGACCGCCGCGCCTGCTCCTCCGACATGTCTGGCTCCACGCAGCCCGTGACGCAGAGCTGGCGCGCGGCCGAGCCGCGCTACCCCCCGCACGCCATGTCCTATCCGGTGCAGATTGCCCGACCACACGCGGTAAGGCCGAGGCTTTCCTTCCCTGCCGCTCCCTGGGTGGGAGCCACGTGGGTGTCCCCAGTGCCGGGGCAGTGGTTCAGCTGCGCCGGTCTCGGATGTGGCTGTTACAGAGAAATCAGACCGTTTCCGTGCCTGTGGTACAGGATTTCATTGTTCCTCTCTCATGGGATCCTCTTTTGTTTCTCCATATGGTGCTTTCGGTTTTTCTCTCCCTTTCTAGCCTTTTCCTAGCACTTGCTGTGGCGGTGCTCACGGGCTTTGGCTCATCGTTTCTGAGCACCCGTGTCCATTTGTCCTCCTGGCAAGAGCACCCTTGGCTGGGTGCAGCATCCAGCCTGGGGGCAAAGGGGAAGGTTTGACTGTTCTTGTGGAGCAGGAGCGCGTGGCCTCCAGCCCTCTTTGGCATGGCCTTTCCTTGGCACTGAATCACAAGGGAAGGACCACCCTCTTTTACGTGTGGGCTCACGGCTTCCCAGCAAGCCCAGTCCTTGCTCCTCACACCCACAGGAGAGCTCTCCTGGTTCCCAGGCAAACTGCTGAGAGTGAACCTGCCTCCTGCCCTTTGCTGGGGGACCTGCCTCTCTTTATGCGGCACTCCTGGGGAGCAAGAAGATAACTGAGCTGCTGAGCTTTCCATTTTATCCTTCCCCCCCTTTTCCCCCTCTTAGTCTTGACTTGTAGTCTTTTCTCTTCCTGGATCAAGGCATAAGCTGGAGATTATCTTTTTTTTTGGCTGTGTCTTGTTGGATGTACCAGAACTTGCAGAGGTTAATTCACCTGGATCCAGCCTCTCCTTTCTGTGCCACCTCACTCACGCCTGTGTTTGCTCACCCCGGATGGGTGAATGTTTTCATTTTGAGCCCTTAACGGAAGAAACTCTTCTTAATGGAACAGCTTTAGTCAGCTCAGACTGCTTAAAGGAATCTCATTAGGTGCTGGAGTCTGGCTCACACTTCCAAGGGTCTTTGGAGCCGCTTCTTGGTGGGTCACAGTGAGGTGGCCACAGCCAGGGAGGTGCCTGAAACACAAGTCAGTGAGGAGACCCGTGTCTGGGGGTTACATTTGACAGTGACAGCTACTGAGTGGTCAAATTCAGTCTGTGCTAGTTTTAGTGTTCGACTTGAGAGCCTGGAAACACATGAGATGTCAGTGAAGGGCTGAAATTCCCTCATTTGCCCTCTTTGCCTGGCTTCAGCAGAGTGGCACGGGGAGCAGAGCCGGAGACTGGAAGGGCTTTGAAACAGAAACGTTAAGGAGGGCGCGGGACGAGCTCTTGGCTGCGTTTGCTGGCTCATCTACATCGCTCGGGGCCTGCGTGCTGCTGCACAAAGAAGCTTTTCATCCTGGGTATGAGACACGCTGACCTGGTTCGATTTATGGGAGCTTTGCTTCCATCAGTGTGAGCGTGTTTGTTTGGGGGCTGGAACATAACCAAGAGCATTTGTCTCGAAAAGAAAATCCCAGTTCTCTTTTTATCAGAAACCTGAGCGGGAGGAGGATGCGACCAGGTGAGCATGATCTGCAGTTGTTGCAAGACTGTGGTTTAAAAGCAAACCAAAGGAAGCTCAATCTGCATTGTGGAGACCGATTTTAAAAGAGTGTGAGAGGCTCCTGTCCTTGGGGTGCTGAGCCCTTGTGTCCTGCAAAATCCCAACTGCTTCCCCTTAGGGCTGCAACAGCAGGAGGAGCAGAGCAGGGCAGTTGTTTGCAGTGGGCTGGAGCTGGAGCTTTCTGCAGCCTGCAGTGAACACTGGTTTTATTCTGTTGTACTAATGTTGGAAGAAGTTGCTGGCATTTGGTTCTAGAAGCTATTTTTACAGCCGCATGTAATCACCCAAAGTTATGCGATACCTTTTGGGTGTCTGGATGCAGGAGAGGTCCGAGCTGAGATTTTTTTGGATGGAAAGCCAGCAGACTCCTCTGGGCAGAAGCGTGCCAGCCCCACACAAAGCGACGCACCTTGCCTCTGCTGGGAGGAGAGGCGGAGTGTTTCTGGAAGCGTGTCCCTGCATGATCTGCCCCGCCGCTCTCAGCTGTTCACAAACACGTGTCTCTTGCTCGGCGGCGCTGTGAGCTGGAGCCTGGCCATGGCTCTGGGGCTGGAGCTGATCTCTGGTGGGATTGCTTGGGAGAGGAGAGCCCAGTTCCTTTGAAGTTGCTGCGCTGTTTAATATTAAAAGTCAGCGGTATTTGCTTGCATGTCTTGGCCAGGTCAGTTTTGTCATGGGGTGTGTTTGCACAGTGAGAGCTTGTTTGGAAGAAACCAAGAGAGGCCAAAACCAACCCGACACTAACATGTCTTGCATCTAATTAAATTTTGGTTCTGGTTTGTTGCGTTCCAAGACATCCTTTCCTGAGAACTGGGAATTCATCAGCTCAGGGATCCTTATCCTGGCGGTGGAAACGCCCTGGGTCACCTCCTGGGCGCGTGTGCAGGGCTGAGCACAGCAGGGCTGCAAATGCTATTATAATATAAATAAATAATCACAGCCCAACTGTGACGGTCGCACCCAGGGAAATGCGGCGCGGCAGGAATGCTGAGCTCAGAAATGAGCCGTGACATTATTTTAGGCTTGGAGACACTTTATGAAAAGTGATTTGGAGGATTGCAGCTGTTTGATTTCACAGATGAGGCAAGTGAGAGGGGATGTTGTGAAGGGGCAGAAGGCAGTGGAAGCAGGCTGGGGGATTTTTCTTCTCCCATCACATAAAACCCAAGGGAATATCCAACAAAATGGGGGGAAAAAAGTGTGTTTCAAGTAAACAAACAGAAATATGCTTTATACGTATGGGCACCTCCTCCCAGCAGCATGTTCCACGAGCTACTGCTGGGTTTGGAGCTGGCAGAGAAGATCCAGTACCGGTTGAGTGAGGATGTTTGTTGTCTGGTTTCACTCTTGATTGCCAGCTTTGGGCAGGGCTGTGAATCCGTGGGTCTGACCCAGACTGAGCTCTCTCCGATGGGTGACACAGCAAATGGGCTCTCCCACAGGGTAGGCAGGTCCCCCACCATACTCAGGTGTCTTCCTCCTCTTCCTCCTCACTGAGAGATACCTGGTCCCAACAGCTGCTGGGAAGGCCGGATGTGATGTGAAAGTGGTGCAAAATTTTATAAGGACCCCAGATTTAATTCTTAGTAGACAATGACTTGCAAAAAGCTTTGACAAGTCAACATGCTTTTAACAGGAAGAAGGAAGCTTGGTGAAAAGGTTCTGGTTTGTTTGACTTTCTTGAAGTAAAACTAAAATCTCCAATAATCAGCAGTTTCTTCTTAAAGGCACGGAGTGATTCTTGGCCAAAGTGCAGGGAAAACATTTCTGTTTTCCATATTCATTAGCCGTAATGTTGGGGTGCGCAGTTGACTTCTGTCATGTTCAGCTTGGAAACAGAGAAATTGTTTGAATGCTCCGTGACCTTTAGCTAAAGGTGAAAAAACACATTACTTACGCTCTTAACCTTCTAATGTGTCCAAAGTTCATGCTCTCTCAAAGGAAACTTTCACATGAAGGATATTCATTTTCAGGCAACCTGCAGGTATTTTCTGTAAACAGATCAATTTTCCTGCGTAGTGCACGTCCCCCTTTCTTTTCAAAGCCTCTTCATGATCAATATTCCCTGGGAACAGAAGGATTCCCCTCTTTTTCCTCCTGTGTGAATCCAGTTTCTTGCTGTGACCTCCTTACCAGCCTTCCTGCTCTTGTTAGTGCCCTGACATTTCAGAGCAGGAATGGTGTGGCTTTGGATGCGGGCTGGGCTTTCCAGGAGGGTGGTATCAGGTGCAGGAGATGCTGGGAGTCGGCGCACACAAAGCAGCAGCCTCTGTGACAAAACAGCTTCTGCTTTTGGGGTGCTTTAAGTGTTTTACGTACTAGAGATACTAAACAGGATTGGTAGGATGGGGGTGTGTACACATTTATATGGAATTGGCGCTCCATCATCACTTGAATTCCCCTTTGTGAGCGCTTTTTCCTCCCTGCTAAACAAGAGGCTCATTTTGTCTCCTGTGTGCTGTTTGCCCCCACTCCCTGCACACAGCTTCATCTGGGATGGAAAGGTGAGCTTAAGCCCTCTGCTCCAGCTTTGAGACCCTTGTGCTTTCCCTGTGCTACCTCTCCTGCCTGGGAGAGCTCAGTAGTTCCTTCATTAAGCTCCCCGTTTGCAAAACAGCCCTTGTGCAGGAGCGTCCCGGCCCGATCGCTCGTTTGCTTTGGCCCGTGATAAATAACTTCCTTGTCTGTGTGAACCAGAGACAAGAGGTTGGTGCAAACTTGCGTGTTGATTTGGTGTCCAAGCCAAAAGGTGGCCTGGGGGGAATCGGGTGCCTTCCCTGCCCAGACTCCTCCTCCCACCAGTTTGAGCAGGGCGAGTTAAATCCAGTGTCCTGCTGTGGAAGGTGCTGTCAGGAGGCGCGGGCTCCGGAGATGGCAGGAGCTCGCTCCTCTCCGCGGTGACATGATCGGTGTGGCACAGCGGCGCCAGGTAAGCCTGCAGAGGGGCACTGTATTGTGCGTTGCTGCTGCTGTGTTGGTTTTCCTTGGAGTGGTTGTTCACACCGCTGTCTCCTGGGAGCAAAATGCCAGTGTGCGTCAGCGCTCCAGGAACCGGCAGAACGGAAGAGTTTCTGGTGCACCGCCTCCGAGCGCAAAGAACAACCTCCTGCTACCAGCTGAGCGAGGGGTGTCCTGAATTCCGCCTGCTGGGCTCCAGCTAGTGTTTTAAGGAATGACTTGAAAATAAAAGACATACCTTGGAAATACTGACTCTGATCAGGTCTGTCACGAGAACTCAGCGCGCTCTCTCTTGAGTACCTTTCCAGTGACAGATTGCATTAGCTCTGAGCAGCTCAGCGGTGGATTTCGGAAAATTGGCTTTCTGCTGTGGGACTGGGAGAGCATGGAGGTGAAAGAACAGGACACCTAATTCCCTGCCCTAGGGTCTCCCTCCCATTGCTGGGAAAAAGTTGGCTTACAGCAGTTTGTATTTAAATCTTGTTTTCCCTAGGATACAGCCTTTATCCAAGACACTTCTTTCACTTCAAGCTGCAGTAAGCTTCTGTGGTTGCTCCCTAATCTGCTTTTTGGACATGATTTGATGCAGAAGGTGATGCTTTGCTTTTGGTTGATCTCAAGATTGTAAATGCACAGGGGAAGAAAGAACTTTACTGCTGATGTGGTTTGGCAAAGGTGGAGACCCACTAAAGCCACTTTTGGAGCCTTTTCCTGCGCTTCAGGCCTGACTCTTGATTGCGCTGTCCCACCAGGCCCTGGGGGCACCTTCTGCAAGACTGGGGACTGTCATTCTCACAGCATTTATTTAAAATAGTGAGCAAGCGAAGGATTTGCTATGGAGGTGTAAGGAAGGGTAGGAGAGAGTAGGGGACATGGAAAGCTGACAGGGTCCTACGTGGACCTGCAGATAGGTTGTGGGTGTTGTATGGGAGCAGGTGTGGTAGGAGATGGTGGGGGACTGTGGTACAGAAGAGACGTGATGATGAGCTGAATGACCTGGTGCCTTTAAGGTGGAGAGTTTGGGTTTGTTGTGTGAAGGGATCTGCTGCTCACCCTGAACGGGTGTCCATGGCTTCAGGAAGCACAGCACCAGGCTTGGGGGCTGGAGGAAGGGCAGACGGGTCGTTCCCGACTCAAAGGCGCCTGGATGCGACTGGGACAGAAGTCTTGTGATGGAGAGAGGCTGAAAAGCAGCACTGTAGTGGATGTGCTGCTGCTCTGTGGGCACCTCTGGCTGCAGGGGAGAGGGCTGGCGGCTGGCTCCAGCACCCGGCACCGATCAGATGACCGGGAAGCCACAACAGCTGAGAGCTGTCCTCACCGAGACGTGACTTCTCCATGAATGGCACATTCAGACAGGGCAGCCAGGCACTGCTGACAGCCCTGCTTTGCTGGAGAGGTGGGGAGAGGGCATCGAGAAGGATGCAGTGCTGTGCAGCTGGTACAGATGCTCTCAGTGCTGGCAGCAGCCGTGGCCTCGGTGCAGGATTGGCAGCGGGAATCAATGCCTTCCAACAAGGGGCCACGCGCAGTGTGGTCACCTCCTAAAACAAAAGGCCAAGTCAGCAGCTTCTCAGAGATGGATGGCAGTGAGACTGTCTCAGAACAATAAGGGCATTTGTCTTTTCAGCACGTTGCATCCCCGTAGGCAAGATAAAAATGCATGTATTCAGCCAGGTTTTTATTACTGACCTTATCTTCAACAGGGGAGCTGATTGTGGAGAAGGTATTGTTTGGTTCGTGGTGTTGATATTTTTTTCTTAAATCTGCAGTGAGCTCCTCCCAGGCTTTTGGGGAGGAAGTTGGGCAGACAGCATTGTACTTGTGGACAACCTGTTTGGATCAATAATCACCTCCTTTGCACTTCAGAGGAGGTTTTCGGCAGCAGAGGATGGTTCCTCTGGGCTGGGGAGGCTGAGCATGGTGGGCTGTGTGCCGCACTGGTCCCCTCGCAGCCCGAGCTGTGTGTGGACCTCATGCAGTGACAGCTCTGCTACCACCCTGGTTCCTCCCAAACCTTTCCTCTTCCTCTTACCTTTGAGAACTGGCTTTGGGAAAAAATACTTTCTTCAGGCGAATGCTAAAAAGTGCATTTCTCGGTCTGATGAGCAAATTCTGTGCTGCCGGTGCCAAGGGGTATCCAGGCACCAGAGAACTTTTCCTTTTATTGCTAAAATAGGTCACGCTCACTGCTGGCAGAAAGAGATATTAGGCAACTTCTTTTTCCAAAGTTGAGGGTGTGCAGAGCAGGAATGGGGGACATCCTCTGTCTCTGACAAAGCCACCAGAGTGGTGGCCATGCTGCTTTGTCCACCCCACAGATTAATTGCTGGATGATCTGAGGCCCTGGCGTGTTCCAGGTTGGGATACGCTGCTCCATGCTGGCTGTGTGGTTCTGGGGGTGCGGGAAGCTCGGGAAGCTCAGTGCTTCCCAGGGGATGGGGTGGCTTTGCAGTCCGAAGCTGTGTGGTCATGTCTCGGACACCATGTCGGGCTGCTCTGGGCCATGTGGACATGCCAGAGCAGCAGCTGGGAAGTGTTCAGCTGTGGCTCTGTGTGCCACCAGTGCCACGGTCTGGGGGGCACCAGCCCTCGGCCATCACCCGTCGCTTCCCCTGTGGTTAACAATTCCCAGAACAGCACGCGAGCTGCTCACGAGCAGCAGGGACAGACCAGGCATCCTTTGTGAGATTAGATAAGGGATGGTTCGTGAGAAGTGAAATAAATAGGGATGTTTTGGCATTGTTTTTTCTCACTATTTGTACCACACCATTATTAATTGGCCTCATTGAGTGTTTCAGCAGAAACAGCACATTGTTAGAAAATAAGAATTATTTGCAATACAGCGCTGGGTGAGCTTGTAACGAGCAGCCCTAATCCTTGGTGGAGGTGGTGAGGAACTGGGATTTGCTACTTGAGGAGCGTGTGCAGTGCCCAGGCCTGTTTGTCTGCCTCCGAAAGGTGACGAGGACAGTGTGGGGCAGTGGCTTGTCGCTGGCTGAGCTCTCCTGTGCCGGGGAGCTGTGCAGGTGCGGCGCTGCCTGCGCCCGATGCTGTGATTCGAGGCGGCTGCGGTGCCAGCGCCGCTCTCCGCCGGGGAGCCGGCTCAGCTGGCGGATGTGGTGGCTGACCCCAGGCTGCTCCTCCACGGCGTCACGGCAAAACAAGCACCGGTGGTTTTTAAGCAAAGCTGTCTTACACCGAAACTCGGCGGGGAGCTCCCGGTTGCTTTCTCGGTCGAGGACGTGGTAAGCGACGAGGACGGATCTCACGCTTCGGGCTGTTCGAGCTGTGCTGCAGGTTCTCATCTGGCTGCACTCTAGGTCTCCACGGGTTTGCTCCAGAGCTGTTTTCCAAGGAAGCCAGAAGCACTGGGTGTTTGTACTTGTTTTTCTGCTGGTGGGAGGAAGAGAGGAAGAGCAGTTCGCCTTTCTGTTGCGAGACCAGCTCCAGGTTTCCTTCCTGCAGGCCTCCTGTCTCTGAGGTCTTTCTCCTCAGAGGGTAATTCTTGGAGCTGTGGGAAGGCCATCTGGATGGAGCAGTCGGTAGATGCCTTGTCTGTGTGGATGTGCCTGGAGCTGGGAGCGCAGGGTCAGAGGTGCTGTTGGCCGTGGCGTTGTCTGGCGCCGTGTGCTGCGGGTCAGCGCCCGGGGGTGCTTCCAGCATCGCTCTCAGACCTCCCCTTCTTCCTCCTGGCTGGAGATCAGGCAGGCAGGACCCAGCAGCTGCAGGCAGGGGAAGGAGAAATGAAGCACACCAGCAAGTGCACGTGTCCAAAACAGAAAGCGAGAGAGGCAGAACGGCTGCCTGCAGTTGTTGGCTTAGTGTGGGGGTTATCCTGAGGTCGGGGACAACACCGAAGAGTTTGCTGAAGACTTTATGGTAGGTAAGGCAGCAGGCTGAAAGCTTTAAAATAATTTTAAAAGGAGGGTGGAAAGGAAGCTTCTTCCTTTTTCCTTCCATCGGGCTTTCTCTGTGTGTTGCCGAGAACTTTTCTGTAGTACTGTGTTCAGGAGCCTGGCTTTAAACAGTTTGATTGGCAAATCTAAATGAGCCTGGTAGACTCAGGTTACTTGGGGTCAGAGGATTTACCAGGAAGGGGACGGAAATAGAGTTCTTGGCACTCCCAAATCAAGTGATAACACAGAAGCCTTGAGACTCGGGGTGCTTTCGCTGGCTCTCCCTCCCAGCACGCCACACAGGAGCAGCATGGACGTGTCCAACCTTCCTGGTGGGCAGCAAAGGGTAATTTCGGTCCCTTAGGCTGGGCCTAAGTACCTCTTCGCTCTGCTGCATGAAAAGTGTGTTTTGATGAGGCCACTTTTGGGTCTTTAGCATTTCATTTATCTGAAGATTTGCCTGGTGCTGCCCTGCTCTGCTGGGGTGGCTTACGGTGGTGCTGTGGCACTCTCGGTGTCTGTCTGGCCTTGGCAGTGCTGCTAGTGCTGGCCTCCTCCTCCCAAACCTCATTTGCCAGAGCCCCTGACTATCCGTGGTCTTTCTGCTTCCTTGATTGCTGTCATGACATTTACTGAATTCGTGAAATTTGCAAAGCTTCCCAAAGTACATCCGTGTGGGAGCACCTGAACCACAAGGAACAGCAGGAAAATTGGTGTAAAAGGAAGAAAGTCCTTACTGGAGGCAGTTGGAGATTTGAGAGCTGTGGAGAGGGTGCTCTGGCAAATTAGCAGATTTGTGGGGTGGGAGGAAGGTTTGCAGAGGGCAGGAAGAGATGCAAAGAGAGGCAGAGGATGAGCAAAAAGTAGAATTGAGCAAAACCCCGCAAAACAATGGAGAGGAAAAGGAGCAACATGTAGTTGGGGGCTGCAGGGTTCTTCCGTTGTTTCGTTTCACGTGTCTTAGAGTTGCCTGTGAGCAGGTGCTAGAAGTTTGAGGTGAGGGCTAAATCACATTTGTGTGCTTCAGTGGTGGGGAATTCAGGTGGCACCCACTGGGTGCTGCTCCTGTGTCTGTGTGGAAGGTGCAGCGGTGCTGGCAGCAAGGTGCCTCCCAGCAGGTGTCTTTAAAACTCTGCTGGAGAAAACTGAAGCCCCTTCTGAATCACAGAAACATTTAGGTTGGAAAATACCTATGGAATCACCAAGTTTAACCGTTAGCCCAGCACTGCCAGGTCCACCAGGCAGTTTGAAGGCAGCTCATAAACCTTTCTGGTGCTTGCATTTGAAAAACACAGTCACAGCTCGCAGTGCGATTTGCTGGAGTAACTTTCTGAGCAATTAATCCACCTACGTCCTTCCAGGGCTTCCACGGTGCCTCTTAACAGTTCATCACAGGGCACAGAAATTTGTCAGTTTTAATCCTCCTCACTAATTTTTAGGGTTTGTTTTCTTCTTGTAAAACCCACTGTGGATGTAAGCAGTGCAGAGCAGGTCAGAGTCACTTCAGGCCATGCCAGCGGGTTCTGAGCTCTACCAGCCATTTTCTGATGGGGTTAGAGGAGGCAAAAGCTCAGCTGAGTGTGGGCAGGGGGAAAAGGAAAAACAGATGGTTCTTGGGACATGCGAGAGCCTTTTTTTTTTTTTTCTCAAGGGCACAGCCTTTGAGCCTCCCAGACGGGTAATTCTTGTTTATACGCCCACAGAAGGTGACGGCCCTGGTTTTGGGCCTGTTGGTGTGTCTTCTCAGACACGATGTGTTTGTTTTGTAGGTGGATGTCAGGAGCTGCATCACTCTTCTATTTAAATATTTATTTTTAATTTAAAACCAGGACAAGTGCGAACGTGGGGAAGCTTGTGGTGGGCAGGGATTCTGCTTTGGCTGGGGCTGTAAGAGCTGATGGGCTTCCTCACTTCAGATGTCTGTGTCTGTCCCATCTGTGGTTGGACTGATGGCACGTTCTGTCCTGCAGCCCCCCGGGGCATCCCGCATGGATGGACTCTGGAGCTGAAGGAAAAGCAGCGTCACGGAGTTGCATCCTCCCTAAAAACCTGGATTTACGGCAGAACATCTCTATGAGGATAAGTGGACTCTGTCCAAGTCATGCCCTTCTTAAGGGTTCTTGCCCTTAATGTTGCAAGAACCTGTCTGCAGGCATCCTTTGTCCCAGAGGCTGAGGTCTGGGATGGCCAGGCTGGAGGGGCCAGCCAGGAGTGGGGCTGGAGAGGTCTCTTGTTCTTGGTGTTTCCCAACGTTGGTCAGCTGCATTCACGTGGTGGTTTTTTTTATTGATTTTTTTTTGTAGACCCTGAAATTCCTTTTTTTTCTTTTTGAGGAAGTTAAAGCTTTCTTGTTCCAGTTGAGAACTGTTCAAAAATAGACTGCCAGGTGGAATTGGTTCTTCTAAGGTAAATGTGTGTCAGTGTTACCAGGGTTATTCTGTGACAAGGCTTTCTCTGCCATTGCTGAAGGTCTTAGTTAATTAGATGATTAGTCTGCTGGTCAAGTATCTATCTGCAAATAAAAAATAGCAGTTGAATGTAGCTGCCTAAAATACTGCTGCTGAAATCAGTCTGTGGCACAGAGCAGGAGGGCTTCTTATTTAATTAAAATCAGGAACATACTGTACTGTACTCTCCAAGGGTCAAGGAACAAAAGGGACGTACACATAATAAGTAGCAAACTGTCCTTTCAAACCCCTTGAGCTCAGCCCAGGGGAGCTGTGTTTAAAGGGACATTTTCCAGATAACATTTGTGATTTTTCTTTTGTCTTTCCCACGCCCCCCCTTTTTTTTCTTTCTCCATACTGCTGTGTGAATTATTGCAGCTGAAAGTATCCTGTGACTTAATTTTGTTCTTACCTGTTCTTACTCTTGGATTCGCAATTGTCATTAGGACTGCTTGGATGCCAAAGATCCCCGTGTGGGTGCTCAGTGGCTGGGTTGGGCTTGCTGGGGTCCTTTCCCAGGAGCCAGCCCTACCTGCAGCCCCAGAAGAAGGCTGGAGGCAGACTGAACGGGGGGCTGAGCTACCATTCCAGTGCGGTGTGGGGCTGCGACTTACTGGGAACCTTTTGGGGAGGGCAAAGCACTGAGCTTTGTGGCCCGGTGCTTCAGAGGAGGAGTACCTTAATGGGTTTTTTTGGGTTCTGTGCTTGCTTGAGACTTCCCACCAGCCTGAGGAGCTCTTCTGTGTTTGTTTCTGCAGGACGTGGCGCTGTTGGAGTACCAGCACCATTCCAGGGATTTCGCTTCCCACCTCCCGCCGGGGTCTATCATGCAGCCGCAGCGGCGGAGGCCGTCCCTGCTCTCCGAGTTCCAGCCGGGCAGTGAAAGGTACTGGCTCCCTGCCTGCGTCAGCTGGGGTTTTGTGCAGGGCTGTGGTGGGAGCAGGAGGGTCGGGAGGGACCTGGGCAGTGGGATGCTGTGTGTGGGCACTGACCGTGCTCGGGCTCAGCGCCAGTTCATCTTCCTTGTGCTAATCAAGTGGCGTCTTTGCCTTCTGGTTTCTTACCTTTGACTGTCATGCATTTTAAGGAAGTCTTAAAAACAACAAACAACAAAAAAAACCACCCCCTCACTTCTGTGAAGCCTCACGTTGCTGTGACTGGTTGTGTTGGCTTCTTCAGCATAGGAAATGAAGCCGTGTGGTCGGGTTTGGTCTGTGGCTCCCGAGGCTGCAGGGAGGAGTGAGAAGAGCTCATTTCCTCCCCCAACTCCGCTTCCTCTGCTGCTGCTGCTCTTCCTCCCCGCTTTCATTGTTTTTGTTTCTCTTTCTGCATTCCCCTTACAACTTTCTCTGAGCTACTTTTTTCCTATCTGCTCCCCTGGTGCCTCTCCCTGTGTCCCTGTTTCCTGTCACAGCCTCATGGGAGGCTGGCAGTGTTTTTAGGTGCAGGTCAGGCAAATGCTGTGGCTGGGAATGCTGTACATGCTTTAACCACAGGAGCTGATTTGTTTGAAGGACATCACTCTCACTCTCTGTTTCAGTGCAAAACGCTGCTCTCTCTCACAGTTTCTCTTCTGCATTTGATGTTTAGTGGTTTGGGAAAAAAACTGGCCTGGAAGTGAAATAAGAGCCTTGCTACAGGAGATTTATGCAAAGCAATTTTTTTAATGCTTATTCCTTAGGCTAAGAACAAAACCAGTGCAGAGTCAGGGATGAATCTGTTTCTCTAAAATCACCACTGTTAGGGGAGAGGAGTAAGAACTCAGGGTGCTGGATGCATAATAAATACAGACAGGATCCTCTTTTTCTAGGAGGTTGGGTTCAGCTTGGTGCTCAGCAGAAACAAACCCGTGAGAATTTGGAGGCAAAAAGTGGCTTCCAAAGTTCATTTTGCATCTGGATGTGCCCTTCTGGGTTGTGCCTGTGGCACCTGCAATTATAGAGGGTCGTGTCACTTTTGATAACCCATAATTTATTGCAGCATGTTGCCCTGCCTTGGCTCGCTTTGATTTCTCAGTGCTTTGATTTCTTAGCACAGAGTAACGCGGTTAAGTTGAAATTGGGTCAGATTTAGCTAAATTTGGGGGAGATGGGTAAAGAGGACCCAGCAACATGCTCCTGCCTGGTTTTGTTTTTCACACTACTGATGGTTTGCAAAGTGGAGAAGCAGTTCTGCTCTCCAGTAATATGCTGTTTAAAAAAATGTATCTTGGTTTTTCTGTATCACTAAAAAAAAGCCCAACTGCAAACTTTGGTGTCTGCTGTACCTGATCTGGTGTGGTCACCCAGGCATCTCCCTTTGGCTTACGAATGTTTCAAAGTCCCCAAACTTATTTTTATGTTGACTGTGACATGAATGTGGGTAAATGTTAATCGAAGTTGTCAGGGGACGTTACACATCCACATGCTTATCTCACCTCATTTTCAACCTGAATGGTGATGTTTTGGCATACTATAAAAAGAAACTCTTTTAATAACTTACATTTCATCCCTTTTCTCCTTAACATCCAAAAAATTGTACTTTTGCAAAAATTATACCGTGTAGTAAAGCTAAAAATACAGCTGACATCTTGTGCCAGAATGCTGGGACATAGACTCACTGAAAATTTTGGGGGGCATCTGGGGATGCAGAAGGGGGTGGTCTTCGAAGAAATGGTAAAGAAATTTTCAATCCAGTGTAATTAGTTATTGAGGTGATTCAAATTGGGTGCCGTTGGGGAGGTGTTAGTCTGTTTTGCAAGGCCAACTGCTGTCTCTCTGCATCTTTAAGCCCTACACTTAAAAATCCATCCTCTGGGGGCTTCCCTATTTCACCTTTGTGGTCTGAGGAGCTGCTGTAACACAGTGCTTGCTGTGTTGTGAGAGGAGCCCTTTGGGTGATGGTTGCTCACCTGAGGGTTTCAAGACCCTGCAGCTCCTGGAGCAGGTCGAGTTGGTCATTGGTGCCCTCCCGAAAAGATAGCTGTGGCTCTTCCCGCTGCGGAGCAGAGCCTGGATGAGGGAGGGTGGCGATGGCAGCCATCTCTGCAGCTGAGTCCCCTTGGCAGGCTCAGCGCCTTGGCTTTGTTCCTGGGCTGGGATTGATGGTTTCGAGCAGAGGCAGCTGGCTCTCGGCATGAGGGGCTGGGAGGAGGGAGACCAAGGCAAACAACATCCACAACATGGCACAGGGGGTGAGAAGAGGCAAGCACAGGGCTGTGCTGTGTCTGAAAGGAAGACCCTCGCTGTGGTTCCCTGCCTGACAGCCCACCTGGCACTCGGTGGTGGTGGGCACGTGACAATCCTTCCCTTGAAGCAAGTGTCAGCAGAGGGGAACCCTTCCAATCCCCCGTTGCTTCGGGAGTTCAGAGGAAGCAGCCTGTCTGCTCTTGGTTGTGGTGGCTGATGCGCTTCCAGGATCACTGTGCTCCTTAAGGATATCAGCTTGCAAGTCTGGTGCAAGTGGGATGTGGCAGGCTGACAGCGCTGGAGATCGAGCCCTGCGTGCATTCCCAGATGGACATCCCCGCCCTGCCATCACCTTGCGCTCATCCAGGGCTCTGCCTACAGCTGGAGAGTGGTTCAGCCCTCGTGCCACTTGGTCCCAGTTCCTCTGAGCCCACCTGCCTGGCTGCTGTTTGCCTTCCTGTCCTGGAAACCACAGTGATTCACTTTACTCCGTGTGCTGGTTTTGAGAGGTTTTCCCCTCTTTTGGCTTTACCTTCACTTTGGACAGATCTCTGAAGCCTCTTCAGGCTGACTTTGCACATGGTATTGGAGGCTTGACCCTGGGGGTGCTCAAAATCCCACACAAATCAGTTGGGCTTGCTTGGATGATCTTCCTCCAGCTGTGCATGTTTTCAGTCTCTCCTGGCTGCAGTTTTGCTGTAGCCACCAGGATGGTGGTTAGCTGTGGCAGTGGAAAGGGAGCAAGAGGTGAAGCATTTCACCATGAGCACAATGTGTTAAGCGTGAATCGAGTGTTGTTGGCAAAAAGGTGTTGAGTGGTGACTTGCTGAAAGGAATGGAATGCCGAGATGGTCCCGCGTTTTGGGGCTTCCTGAGCAAGAAGCTTGCTGGGAAGTTGCAGACTGCCCTTCTCCATGTACGTCAGAATCAAGAGTTGTCATCACCCCTTGGTGGCTGGGCAAAGACTTGAACTCCCTGTGCAGCAATTCTGGCTGGAAGAAGGAAGGAAAACCTGAACCACTCTGAATCTCTTGCTGTAGGGAAAATTGGCTCTGCCTGTCTTTGCAGGGATGTGCTGCTTTCCGTGATGGTTTTTTGGTAGCAGGCTTTTTCTTGGAAGGATCCACAGACTTCCCCTTAGCTTGTTCAGTTGGCTGTGCCAACTGGTCTGCAGGAGCGAAGAGAAGTATTTCAGGATCTGCTGTTGGTACAAGTCGTACCATGAATACTTGCAGTGGAATGTCCTGGCAAGGTGACAAGGATTAGGGCTTTTTTCCCTCTTCTATATATATATTTTGGTCCTCAAAAGAAGTGAGAAAAACTGGGTTGAGTGTTAAATGGCAGGTGCCAGTGGGTGAGGGGTCTGAAAAATCAAGGAACTGGATTTTTCTGACTTTTCATATGTGTTAGGATTTTAGAGCAAGGTTCCATATTAATGCAGAAATGCTGGGGTGGATACTTCTCTCCGCTTCTCTGGCAGAAAACGTGGCTGTAAATAAGCGGTATGTGTGTTAACACAGTATATTCCACCTTTATCCAGACTAAGATGAGTCACTATTTTCACAGAAGATTATTTTCCCAGTTCAGGAGAACCCAGCTCCTCTTTTGGAGCCGTTCTGCTTAGCAGGCACAAGGAGTCCGAAGAGTTTGCCCGGTGTCGATCTGCAGGATGACATTTAGGATACGTTAAACAGCTGCTGCGTTTCTGCAGCCATCTGAGATAGCCATGTGCAGTGTGGCACACGGAGAGCAGGCCGGATCACTGTGCCTCTTGCAGGGGATTGATCCTGCTGGCCGGGGAGCCCGGGGAGTGGTGGGAAGCTGGGGCGGTGTGCGTGGCGCTGGGAATCACACGCGGCTCTCAGTCTTCATCTGCGCTGGGCCAAATGGCACCAGCTGCTCCCAAGGTAACAGCACGACCAGTTTGGTTTTATTTATGGTTTTTAATTAAGTTTCCATTTTTAAAGGTGATCCTTTTCTCAGGAGTGAGCGGCGGTGTGGCTGAAATCCCCACAACCATATATCCGTGTCTTTCACACTGCGAATGATGTACCAGGAGCTGCGGTTTTTTCCTCCTCATAATTGAACGCAGGAAAACAACATCTGGAGAGGGCAGATGCTGGTGTGTAGGCACTTGGGGACAAGCCTTACCTTGCAAGCTCTGGTGTGGGCTGCCTGGCATGTCCACGGATGGACACGGAGAGTGATCAAGGGCATGGGATGTCTCTGAAGCCCAGGAGTGTTCAGCCACCCAGGACTGCTAAGAGGGCTTTCCTGGCAGGCTGCAGTTTTGGATGCCTGAAGAAAAAAGCATGTGGGGGAGCTTGTGGAGAGGGACAAATATTCCTTCTCCTCCTCTTGAGTGAGGCAATGCCATTGTGTTAAAGCCTCTGCTGGTCATGTCCATGAATAATTCAGGCTCTGTGTATGGGGATCTTCAATATGCAAGTTTTAAATAAAGCATCTGTGCTTATCTAAACTGCAGTTGGCTTGGAAGAAGGTGGCTGAGGGCTTGCGCAGGGTGGCCGAGGCGCTGCTCCCTGCCCTTGTGTGGGAACACACAGCCCGAGCATCCCGAGGATGCATGTGGGTGCTCGGTCAGAGCTCCTGAGGACCTGGGAGTCCTTCAGCTGGGCTGGATGGTGAGCTAAGCATCCTGCTCGAGGCTGTCCCACACCTTTGGCTTGGGAAGACTCAGTCCTGCTACTGGCAGACTTTGTTGAGGGTGTGGGAGCTCCATCTTCCCGCCCAGACACGCAGCTCTTCCCGTCAAGTCACGATGGTTTATCTCCCTCTCCACCTACATGACAAAGGGAATATATCAGCTGGTCCTGGACATGTTTTTCTAGGGGCCTGGTGGCAGGTTTGCTCCTACAAAGCCTCCAATTTCTCTCTCTAACAGGTCCCAATTTGCCCAATCTCCCACTCTGGCTTTCATTAGCTGTGAAGGGGTTGTTGAAACCTCTGACAAATCTTAGCATTGGCTATAAATAATTAACTTCAGCACCAGTGGTTTTCTATATTACTGTCTCTCAAAAGCATTTTATTGTCTGTCTGTACCTGTAGGGGTTGGATACTCTTTTTAGAACTTATTTTTTGAGACAATTTCCCACCAAACCATCTCAGCTGGAGGAAACAAACAGCCCCAGCAAGGCCATCGCTTGTCTTGGTTCTGGTTCCAGGAGACACTGAGAATCAGTTTTCCAGCCTGGTTATGTTGTTTGGCCCTATGGTGTAGGGGACAGCATCTGCAGGTGGGAGCAACTCTTAAAGCGTGCTCTTGCTGGGAAGTTGGTGGGAGCTGGCTTGGAATCGCTGCCGATGTTTTGAGCCCTCGGTGCAGGAGGCTGTGGGAAGTCAAGCTGGGTTTGCTGGATGTTGCAGAATAGCCATCGTTCCTCCTGTGCAGCCACCTTGTACTGCTCAGCTGAGGGAGAAACGGGAAGGTCTGAAGAGCAAGGAAGGGTTGTGCTGCTCTGAGGAGCCGGGCAGTGGGTTATTGGGGAGGGAGAGTCTTTGGTCTCCTGAAAAGTTTGTACTTGCCCACTTCCCAGTGATTTGGCTTCAGGAAAGTAAAAGTAAGATCCCTCAGGGTAAGATCTCATCACGACTGTTCTTACAGGTCCCAAGGGCAGCTCAGGATATCTCATTTGATCCTCTCTCCCCAGCTCTCAGCTTAATGACTGGACTCAATGATTTTAGAGGTCTTTTCCAACCTTAAGGATTCTATGATTCCCTGATACCCAGCTACCGGATAACCCATGTTTTCAGCCCATCTTGTGCTTAGCTGGCTCTGGTGTAGGCATAGTGTAGCAGAGAATGTTTTTTTTTCCCCTAGTTCTTGGTCATCCACACTTGCTGGAGCGAGCTACAGATACCCCACACTGCTGTGGGATTTTACCTGCTCATCCCTTCCTTACACCCTCTGTGAGTCTGCCGAGGAATCGGCCCCGGTGAATGGGTAACGCAGCTCTGCAGCTGGGAGGGCGCGATTCGTTTGTCGGATTAGTAATAAACCAAAGGTCTCATCTTGGGTTATCTTGATCTTCTGGACCCGGACCTGCCCCGAGCAGAGCTGTGTGGGGGTGGCTGGAAGTTGGGCAAACCCTG
Source organism: Rhagologus leucostigma (assembly GCA_013397725.1). NCBI lineage: Eukaryota > Metazoa > Chordata > Aves > Passeriformes > Rhagologus > Rhagologus leucostigma. The sequence continues at coordinate 1,320,075 of VZTD01002843.1, read as the reverse complement.
GGCAGCCAGCCTTGTGTGTCAGCACATCTCACGCTGCTCCGCTTCTCTGAAGTAGCTCAGTGTTTGTGGTGAAGGACTCAGGTGAAGACCAACCTGCCCCACTTCGTAATTAACGCTGGCATTTGCTTTGCTTCATTTAATTATGCACAACTCACATGCGATTAAAAATCCACTCTTTCCCTTCAGCAAAGTAGGAATCTCTGGAATAAACCAGACAGGTGGGAACTATTTGGAAAATGCAGCAAACCCCAACCTCGGCGTAACGGGAGGGTTTTTCAGGCAGAGTCGTTTTTGCGCTGACAGCAGCGTTGTCGCTGTATAAAAGTCTGTTTTAAAGAGCTTGCTGCAGGTGTGGATGTGAAGAGTGAAAGGTGTGAAGGCTTCAAGCAAAAGCATTTGTGTTTGCAGCCAGGACAGGCTGAGCGGGTTGTGTTGGGCAAAGTAATCTCGGGAGCGGCTGGAAATTCCAGTGGATAAAGTTAATAGCCGTTCCAGTGGATGTGGAAATGGAAATAAAATAGCACCTTATAACATTGCAGCTGCTTTCCCTGGCGTGGCCCCTGCCTCGCTGTGAGTAACCTCCTTTGTAAAGCTGAGTGGTGCTCTTATCTTCAGAATCCATGGCTTTTTTCTGACTGGAGCAGTTGTGTGGGGTTCCTGACAACTGCAGAGGTCTTGGAGCCGTCCTTTGTCAATTAGCAGCTTCTTGGTAATACGGCCTTAAGAAAAGGGAAGAAGTGAAAATAAATACATCTGATTTTTAATTGCCTCGGTACAGCAGGGCCTTGGGTGTTGGAATATTTTAGCACCTGCCCAGCTCAACAGTTGCTTATTGTTCCTGGGTTTTACAGCAGAGCCTGAAATGCCGGCGTGCAGCTGTGGGCAGGCAGGGATTGCGTGAAGGGCTGAGACCAGGCAGCAGGAAACCTGAGAGGTGCCAGGGGAGATTTCTGGGCTTTCTGAGAAAAGTTGAGGATCATTCAGCATGAAAGTGTTTGCAGGTGAAGCGAGCTGTGCTTCAGTGCCAGAATTCAGGGCTGTTCAGCTCTGAAGGGTTTGCTGTGCGTTCTGTCTCGGGCGTTGGAGCACCGGAGGCAGTGCTGGAGCCTCCCCGTTCTCCTGTTCCCTTTTTGCTGGGGAGGAGGAAGAGGATGAGCCAGATTCTGTTTGTGTGTGTCAGCAGCAAAGCTGCCGCCCGATCCCAACGCCAAACCCACAGCAGCAGAGCTTGGCATGCATGTGCTTTGTGCCTGCAGTTGATGTTTAAATTAAAAAATACCCCCAC